>ML841338.1:0-10992 GCA_009831015.1 Picea engelmannii | reverse complement strand
CCTCTTGCTAACATTTTACCTTCCTTTCACAACCATCATTCTGTACAAAGTGTCGTACCACCAACAAAATCAATCATCTCACATACTATATCACTTGGAACAACCAAGGTATTTCAATTCTCATTCATGATGACTATAGTGGTAGTTCTTTCCTTCTATTGGTGACTTTAAACATGTTTTTTTTTTCTTCGCTTAAGACATTGTTCATTTGAATAGACGTACAGAAATGAACTCTGTACATGTTGCAACAGCTCATGTTACAAGTCAATGAGACCCATCTCATAACCTCCCTTCAAATATTCCAAGACAATCTAATTGGCAAGCAAATGTTGATGTTGTATGTATTTGATTTTCTATTCTTTTTTACATTTACACTCCTCATTTTTCACACATAGCTGGACATTAAAGTTTTTAGTATTTTATGACCAAGAAACCATTCAATGCAATCAGGATAGAGAAATGCAATCCATGAATTTAAGGGAAATAATTGTTGGAAGTAACATGCCCAATCCGGCTACTGCAAATTTTGGTGGGCCCTCCCACATTGTTGAAGATGAAGTAGATTTTAGAGGTCATTCTACTCTTCACATTGGTGGTCAACATGATCCCATTCATAGAGGACATATATAGTTTCATCCCAACATGATTGCAGTACATAAAATATTTCGAGCAAAGATAGATAATCTCTCCATTGCTCAAATGTGCCATGTTTGCCAAGAATCATATCCCAGTATCCAAGTTATGAAGGGGTATGAAGGAGCTATTTGTAAAAGGTGTACGAAGGAGAGAGGTTCCCATCGTTTTTCTCGATGGAATCACATGGATCCTGGTGAGCAACCTCATGTTCTAAGAGTACTTACCCAAGTGGAAGAGATGCTCATAGAATGTGTAAATCCTATATTGCAGGTGACCCATGCTTGTGGTCGGAAATATAAATATAGTGGCCACACAATCAGCTTTCTTGTCATGTACCTCAAAAATCACCATAAAAAAAAATTATTTGTACAATTATCCTTGCATAGTTTCGAGATTTAAGCAATTAAGTCTTCTGTTATAAAGCTTGAGTTTGAAAGTTTGTTGGAGACCTTACTGTCTTTGATTGTCTTTACTATCCAACTTAAAACTTCCTTCTCGATGATACAACAAATGTACACTCCTCCCTTCAATTTCATTTAAAGTCTTGTAAAAATTACCATATTTTCTTATTTGATGATGTTTATAACACCAGCACGAATTTAACTATACGAGCGACTTTAAAATAGGTATGTTACTTCCATACCTCTAATCGGGAGGAATATTCTCCAATCAACACACAATAACTCCCAAAAACATGAGAAGTGACCAGCATGTTGGGATTTCAGGATTTTGCAAGTACAACAGTCAATATCAACGCACAACAATTCTCGAAATCGCGAAAGGTGACTAGCATTTTTGAATTTCGGAGTTCAGGATTTCGCGAATACAACGGCTAACATTAACACACAACAACTCCTAATATCACGAAAAGTGACCAGCATTTCGGGATTTCAGAGTTTGGAAATTCGCGAATATAGAAGCCAAACATCAACAGATACAAACCTCTAAAATGTGAAACAAAGGGAAGATTGGACTAGCGCTTCGGGGTTTCGGGGTTCAGAACTTCATGAGTTTGAGTGCCCCAAACTTCAACATATGTGAACTTCTGAAAGGTGAAAAGAAAGTTGGACTAAGTTTTCCTGTTGAAAATAATTAAGGTAATCATTCAATCAAAACGCAAAGGAAGAGGATACTCTACTTCTACTGTAACTCTTCACACTATTTCCATCCCTCCCTGCTCTTTATCCTTTGCGAGTACTCTTGATTTTCGTTTTCTGGGAGAACTGAAGGTGTAGAAGGATATGATATACTTTTACTTCACAGAATTATGAAAGCCTAAGGACTTAGGAATTTTATATGCACAGAGGGGCACAAAGGATAAAATATACCGTGTAAGGCAAGTTCTATAATAATCACTTAGAGCCTCTTTTAATTAATGCATTAAATGTCCACAGTACTAGATCTGGGCATCTATGTAAATACATGATCAAGAATATCATTCCATCAGGGATTGATCATTATGAATGATGTTCCTAGGGATCTCAGTTTGGTTTCCTGGGGATTTATCTACAGAGAGGATCTGCATCATTCTCGTTAATCTCCTCCTTTCCATACTTACTTATAGAAATATAATTACATATTTTCTTCACATATATTCCCCACAACAAACAAAAATGGAAAACATTACAGTTCCAATTTAATCAATACAATGCATCAAAAAAAAATCATTCAGACAAAGAGTGGACATCATTCCAGTTCAGATTTAATAAGACATTGAAATACAAACATAGCCATTCATAATCAAGAGGGGTAGATCAACATATTTGAATCCAATCCGCGAGAAGACAAAGGGAACAACCACGTTCCTCCCCACTGTAGAACCACACAGCCAAAGTCACTTTCCCGATTCACCCCCTAGCCTGACAAGGAATCTATGAGGGTGAACTTGGAAACTCCTCCTCAGCAATGTCCTTCAATTCCAACAGTTATCCTCTTGCCTCACACTTACTTAATAGTGCTCATAACAGCAAGGTGATCTTGTTTCAGCAAGCTCCTCTTGCCTCACACTCAATTCGCAGTGTTCATAATAGTAAGAGAGCTCTGAAATCCTTTCCCAACATACTTGGCACCATCCTGCCTCCTCGCATATGTTATTTATCCATTTCTTTTGCCCATGCCTTTTCCCTCCTTTGGGGATTTTCGCAGCTTTCTTAATCCCTGATTTTCAAGGGCTTCCAGTGGCCAAATATCTGATTTTCCACTTGTAATAATCCGCCTAGAGGTAGTTCCAACTTATTGCCCACTCATGGAGTCATGGTCAGTTGAGTTTTTAACATGGTTGTTCCATTTGTCCTCCTGCAGTTAATATAAATATTTTGTTGTGATACAAGTGTCATAGTCAAATAGTTAGTTGAGTCCAAATAGATCTCTGCCCAACAGTCACAATAATTAAATACAATTATTAAATTTGAAATTTAGAATTGCCATAAATGGAAAAAAAATTCCAGATTTGAATTTGCCAAAAACGGAAATAAATTTCCAGCACACAAAAATAAAAATATTATTTTTAAGGGATGTCACATCCTTTCCCCCTTCAGTAAAACAATTTCCTCAGTGTTCGTTCCTTTCCTGGAACAGGATTGGATGATATTTCTGCAAATCTCTCTCCAATTCCCAGGTGGCCTCCTCAGGACTAAAGTGCTTCCATTGCACCTTTACCTAAGCGACGGCTCTGTTCCGAAGTGTTATTTCTCTCCGGTCCAGAATGCGCAAGGGTTCCACCTAGAACTCACCTTCAGGTTCCAACTGCACCAAGTTCCAAACAATCATATGAGTAGGGTCGTGAATATACTTTTTCAACAAAGAAAAATGAAATACATTATGAATTCTTAGATTAGCTGGAATAGCAAGCTAATATGCTACGGGACCAATTCAAGTCAGTATCTCGAAGGGCCCACAAAACCTGGGTGACATCTTGGAACAATTCCCCAACTTCAGCGAGCTTTTTCGGGCTTTGACCTTCAAATAAACATGGTCTCCTACTTGAAATTCCAAGTGTCTTCTTTTCTGATCCACATAACTCTTTTGTCTGTCCTGTGCTTCTTTCAAGTTCTGTTGTACTTTCTTTACCATGTTCTCCATTTCTTGGAGCATTTCTGCTCCAACCATGAGTCTGTCAGCCGGGTTATCCCACCTTATTGAAGTTGTACACTTTATGTCGTACAGTATTTCGAAAGGGCTCAACTTAGCCGAAGTTTGGTACCCATTGTTATATGCAAATTCTACCAAGTGTAGGTAGTCTTCCCACTTGTTTGGCTTTGTTCTTACATACATGTGGAGAATATCCTCTATGATTTGATTTGTCCTTTCGGTCTGTCCATCCATTTTTGGATGATAACTCGTACTGAAATTCAAATTAGTATTTATCCCTGCAAAGAATTCCTTCCAAAAAGAGCATGTGAATTTTACGTCTCTATTTGAAATCACCATTTTAGGAATACCATGTAGTCTAAAAATTTCTTTCATGAATATTTTAGCAATATTAATAGCTTTAAAAGTAAACTTTACAGGAACAAAGTGTGCAGAATCACTGAGTTTATCGATTACAACCATGACTGAATCATTTTGTTTCTGATTTTTAGGCAAACCTGTTATAAAGTCCAACGATATGGTCTCCCATTTCCATTCTGGTACTAGTAATGGTTGTAATAGGCTAGCTAGATGTTGGTGTTCGGCCTTAACCTATTGGAAATCTTGGCACCTAGCCAAGTACTATGCTGCTTCGCCCTTCATATTAGGCCAATAAAATAGTTTTCTTAGTGTTGTTGTTTTCTGGTAATCCTGGATGGCCAGAGTATGGTTTCTTATGCACTTCATCTAAAATAGTTAATTTTATCTCTGCTAAATCTGGTATGTACAGTCTGTTTTTAAATCTTAATAGTCCCTTCTTGTCGATACTTGTATCTGGTTTATATGAGTTTGCGATACTATTTTGAAATATTGCCATTATCTTAGTGTAATTTCCATCGTTAACACATGTCATTCTTATTCTTTGTTCCAGATCACTTTCTTCCCTGCTGATATTTATCTCAAATAACCAATGGATTCTGCGGCTTAAAGCATCTGCTACTTTATTTTCCTTACCCTTGATATGTCTGACCTCGAAGTCGAATTCGCTCAAGAAGGCTAGCCGCCTTGCTTTTCTTGCATTAAGGTCTGGTTGGTTAAACAAATATTTCACTCCGCTATTATTCATCAATAGTAAGAATTTTTTGCCCATTATATAGTGTCGCCACATATTTAAAGCATGTATTACTGCTGCTAATTCTATGTCATGAGTGACATAATTTCGCTCGTGTTCCTTTAATTTCCGGGACTCATAACAAATCACATGCCCTTCCTGAGTTAGAACACCACTTAGTCCCTCTTTACTTGCATCAACGCATACTGTGAAGTCTTTATCTGGGTTTTCTACCTTCAAAATGGGCGTTGATGTCAATAATTCTTTTAGCTTGTTAAAACTGTCTTGACACTTTTGCGACTAGTTAAAATTGGTCCCTTTATTTTGTAATGATGTGATAGGGTAGGATATCTTGGAGAACCCTTCTATAAATCTGCGATAATATCCGGTGATTCCCATGAATGACCGGATATCTGCCGCGTCCTTAGGTACTGGTCATTCCATAATGGCTCTTATCTTTTCCGGGTCTACGGCAATACCTTCCGAGGAAATGACATGTCCTAAATATTGCATTTCTCTTTGATAAAAGTCACATTTGTCAAATTTTGTGTAAAGTTTTTGTTTCCTTAGTGTTTGCAGAACTATTCGTAAGCGTTCATCATGTTCCTCCTCTATTTTAGAATAGACCAGAATATCGTCGATAAATACTACTATGAACTTGTCTAAGTACTGGTTGAAAATGTTGTTCATCAAGCACATAAATGTGGTTGGTGCATTAGTGAGTCCAAAAGGTATGACTACAAACTCGTAGTGTCTGTATCTTGTTTGAAAAGTTGTTTTGTTTAGGTCCTGGTCCTTTATCCTAACTTGATGATATCCAGATCGTAAATCCAATTTTGAGAAGATCTTGGCCCCACCAACTTGATCGAACAGATCATTTATCCTGGGTAAGGGGTATTTGTTCTTAATGGTCACTTTGTTCAGTTGTCTATAATCGATACATAGTATTCGAGTACCGTCCTTCTTTTTCACAAAGAGGATTGGTGCTCCCCATGGCGAGACACTTGGTCTGATATACTCTTTGTCCAACAATTCCTGTAATTGTATTTTTAGTTCTGTTAGTTCTGGTAGACTCATTCGGTAGGGTGCTTTTGAGATAGGGGTTGATCCGGGTATTAAGTCTATGGAGAACTCTATTTCTCTCCTAGGAGGAAATTCTAGTATCTCATCAACAAACATGTCTATGAATTCACGTAGGACAGCAAAGTCTTCTAACTTGGGCTTATCTTCTTTTTCTAATAGATTCGTTACTTGGATGGCGTAAAATTGACATCCCTTTCTAATACATTTCTTGAGTTGCATCAATGAGACTTGTCTGACTGATACGGGTTTTGGTATGCCTTGGGTTGTTCTAACAGTGCCAAAATTATCTTTATAGCTAAGTATCTTTGTATAACAATCTAGTACTACTTTGTGTTGTTCCAACCAATCCATCCCAATAATCATATCATAAGACCCTAGTGGTAGGATGTTTAGATTGGTCCTTATCTTTTGACCATCTAAGTTGAACTCAAGGTCAAAAATAAAGTTAACTACCTTTCTTTTAGCACCTGTTGCTAGTTGCACAAGCCAAGATTTTTCATGCTTTTATTTTCTAAGTTTATTTGATTCTACTACATCGGGAGTAATATAACTTAAAGTAGCTCCAGGGTCAATTAAAATAGAAATTTGAGTGTCGTGGATTTTACCTTCGATTTCTACCACTGAGGACTGGTGGTCAACTTGTAGAACATCTATGGCTGCATTTATTCGATGCAGACTTCTGCCCATGTCACCCACTGTCGAGGCTTCCTGCAAATTGTGAACAGCAATTCTATTTTCAGCAATTAAATGTGGGCATTTCCTCCTTAGATGAGGCTCTCCACACTCCCAACACTTTAATGGCTTGCGGGAGTTGTCCCCAAACTTCTTCGTTCCCAGGTTTACCAGTTTACTGCTACCTTGCGTATTCGGATGATTGGAGTGAAAATCCTTCCTTGGGAAACTTTTGGCTGCATTTTGATAAGGAGTTGGTTGGTATCTCTTCTTCCACTGGTTTATTCCATCTTGCTTCTTATCCTTCCAAGTCTTGGGAAACTCTACCCATTGTTTATACTATTCATAGCACATTCGTGCTTTCCTGAATGCCTCACTCAAGGATTTGGGATTGTCAAATTCAATTCTGTCCCTATAGGACTGGGGTGAACAGCTTAAGAATTGATGGATTTTTACCTTATCCTCTTGGATGTATGGTATGAACCTTAGTAGTTCCAGAAATGTATTTATAAGGTCCTCCATCGTCATTTTTCCAAGTCGTAACTCATAGAATTCTTTCATCTTCCTTTCATAATAGCTTTCAAAAAGGTATTGTTTCTTAAAATACTTCTTAAAGTTGGACCATTCCAACTGTTTCTCCTTTAGGCCCTTGGCCAATTTCAGGTCTTGCCACCAAATGTTGGCCTTCCCCTTCAGATTGTAGATAGCCATTTTGACCTTCATGTTGTTGGAATAGTTGTAGATTTGGAAGTATTTTTTGATGTCCGACAACCATGCCTCGACTTCTTCTCCTGTCCGAGATTCTCCATCAAAGGTAGCTGGTTTAATATTTTTAAATTCTCCATCAAGGTGGTCTGTTTGTTTTCTTTTTCTGTCTGGTATGGTTTTGTCTTTAGCTGAAAGTGTCCCTTCAGACGAACTGTCTCCTTTTTTCTTTTTTCGCACCAGAATTCTTGGAGACCCTTTTGCTGACCTCCTCCTCATGACTAGCATCTTTTGGGAATTTCTTGGTTACTATACTATGTAGCAGGACTTCATTTATCTCTTGTTGTTCCCGTTGTGCCTTCTTCAATTTTTCATTGTCGGCCTTGAAAACCTGTAGTTCAACAATAAGGTTCCTCATTGTTTCCAACACCTCCATGGGTGAACTTCCATGACTATTCTGTCTTGGATCTTCAGGAGGTCCTTGCTGCAGATTCCCTTCCATCCTGATTTCTGCACCTTCTTGAGCTTCCATTATTCAACACAAAACAGAAAAGCTTTATGTTTCTAATCCACAAGATTTATTAGCTTTTTCATAAATCAAAATATATACTAAGCAATTAATGTGGCCCTGTTCAAGCCTAGTGTCGTAACTTTTACTCTGATACCATATGTAATGTACCTCAAAAATCACCATAAAATATATATATATATATATATATATATATATATATATATTTGTACAATTATCCTTGCATTGTTTCGAGATTTAAGCAATTAAGTCTTCTGTTATAAATATTGAGTTTGAAAGTTTGTTGGAGACCTTACTGATTGATTGTCTTTACTATGAAACTTAAAAATTCCTTCTCAATGATACAACAAATGTATACTCCTCCCTTCAATGTCATTTAAAGTCTTGTAAAAATTACCATATTTTCTTATTTGATGATGTTTATAAAACCAACATGGATTTAACTATACGAGCGACTTAAAAATAGGTATGTTACTTCCATACCTCTAATCGGGAGGAAGATTCTCCAATCAACACACAACAACTGTCGAAAACGCGAGAAGTGACTAGCATGTCGGGATTTCAGGATTTTGCAAGTACAACAGTCAATATCAACGCACAACAATTCCTAAAATCGTGAAAGGTGACCAGCATTTTAGGATTTCGGAGTTCGGGATTTCGCAAATACAACGGCTAACATTAACACACAACAACTCCCAATATCTCGAAAAGCGACCAGCATTTCAGGATTTCGAAGTTCGGAAATTCACGAATATAGAAGCCAAACATCAACAGATACAAACCTCTGAAATGTGAAACAAAGGGAAGATTGGACTAGCACTTTGGGTTTTTGGGGTTCGGAACTTTGTGAGTTCGAGTGCCCCAAACTTCAACATATACGAACTTCCGAAAGGTGAAAATAAAGTTGGACTAAGTTTTCTTGTTGAAAATAATTAAGGTAATCATTCAATCAAAACGCAAAGGGAGAGGGTACTCTGCTTCTACTGTAACTCTTCACACTATTTCCATCACTCCCTGCTCTTTATCCTTTGCAGGTACTCTTGATTTTCATTTTTTAGGAGAACTGAAGGTGTAGAAGGATACAATATACTTTTACTTCACAGAATTCCGAAAGCCTAAGGACTTAGGAATTTTATACGCCCAGAGGGGTACAAAGGATAAAATATACTGTGTAAGGTAAATTCTATAATAATCACTTAGAGCCTCCTTTAATTAATGCATTAAACATCCATAGTACTATATCTAGGAATCTATGTAAATACATGATCAAGAATATCATTCCATCAGGGATTGGTCATTATAAATGATGTTCCGAGGGATCTGAGTTTGGTTTCCTGGGGATTTATCTGCAGAGAGGATCTGCAGCATTGTCGTTAATCTCCTCCTTTCCATACTTACTTATAGAAATATAATTACAGATTTTCTTCACATATATTCCCCACAACAAACAAAAATGGAAAACTTTACAGTTCCAATTTAATCAATACAATGCATCAGAAAAAAAATCATTCAGACAGAGAGTGGGCATCATTCTAGTTTGGATATAATAAGACATCGAAATACAAACATAGCCATTCATAATCAAGAGGGGTAGATCAACATATATAAATCCAATCCATGGGAAGACAAAGGGAACAACCATGTTCCTCCCAACCATAGAACCGGGCAGCCAAAGTCACTTTCCCGATTCACCCCCTAGCCTGACAATGAATCCATGAGGGTGAACTTGGAAACTCCTCCTCAACAATGTCCTTCAATTCCAACAGTTATCCTCTTGCCTCACACTTACTTAACAATGCTCATAACAACAAGGCGATCTTGTTTCAGCAAGATCCTCTTGCCTCACACTCAATCCGCAGTGTTCATAACAGCAAGAGAGCTCTGAAATCCTTTCCCAACATACTTGGTAGCATCCTGCCTCCTCTCATATGTTATTTATCCATTTATTTTTCCCAGGTCTTTTCCCTCCTTTGGGGATTTTCACAGCTTTCTTAATCCCTAATTTTTAGGGGCTGCCAGTGACCAAATCTCTGATTTTCCACTTGTAATCATCAGCCCAGAGGCAGTTCCAACTTATTCCCCACTCATCGAGTCATGGTCAGTTGATTTTTTAACATGGATGTTCCATTTGTCCTCCTACAGTTAATATAAATATTCTGGTGTGATACAAGTGTCATAGTCAAATAGTTAGTTGAGTCCAAACAGATCTTTGCCCAACAGTCACAATAATTAAATACAATTATTAAATTCAAAATTTAGAATTGCCATAAATGGAAAAAAATTTCCAGGTTTGAATTTGCCAAAAACGGAAAAAAATTTCCAGCACACAAAAATAAAAATATTATTTTTGGGGGATGTCACATTTCTGTAAGATATTTTTGTGATTGCTAGAAACCTTCTGCGACGTGTTGAAGACCTTAACTTCCTGATTGTGAGAATACATGGTGCCCAATCCAAATATTATGAATGTTATGTCAAGAGATCACGGGTGATGAATGCATTGTATTACAAAATTCAAAGGGATAAATTTTATCAAGATGTTCAAATTGACCTTGACTCAGTTGTTTCTCTTCCTAAAAACCCAACAAATTTGTCAACTAAGCTTAAATTTGTTGATTGTGATATTGAAGAAAAAGATAACAATGTTGTTGGCATTCAAGGGTTTCACGCTGACTGTTTGCACTCTCATCCTTCATCTTTTGTTGCTTGCCTACCCAATGAATGTAGAGAAATGGAAGAAATAAGAACATTTTTTGAAAATGTTGAGTCTTCACCTATTCAACCAATTGACTGGCCAACTATTGGTTCATCTCCAATGAATGAATATAATACTGAAGGGTTATTAGACATGGCATTCCCCACAATATTTCCCACTGGTGAGGCTGATTGGTTGCATTCACATATTTGTAACATTCAACTTCATGAATATGGATTGCATCTTCTCAGATACTTTGATGAACGATTTGGAAGCCATCCTCACTTTCGATACTTTTTATTGAACATGATAATGAGACATCGAAGCCAGGCAACTACTATAGTTTTTGTAAAGAAAAATATACATGATAACTCCCCAACAACAGTTGAAGCCTTGCGTCAACAACTCTAAGATTTACCTGATAATCATTTGGCTGAGCATCTTATGCATTTTGGTTCTTCACTCAGAGGTACAAGGGCCTATTGGAAAAAA
>ML841337.1:20004-40769 GCA_009831015.1 Picea engelmannii | reverse complement strand
AGAACATGTCCACATCATATCATCTGATCAAATGTACTAAAATCACAGTAAAACAATCAAACCCCAATAGCACACTCCCTGACTCGATCCGAAGTCCAAGGGGTTCCATCGATGCCTCTGCATCCTCATGGTCCAAAACCCTACACACTCAGTAAAACTGAGTCAATAGCCCCTGTCTATGCCAAAGCAGTAAAACATCATGTTATCTACGATAACACATCATAATCAAGGACAAATGTTTTAATATCATAATAGTCTGGATCACTTGTGAGCAAGTGTCCTCAAAGAATAAGTTTTCTCAGTGTGCCAGAGCGGGATGTTACACATGTCCACACACACACACACACACACACACACATATATATATTATAAGAAATATGTAAGTAGATTCATAAGCGCATCATACAAGGGTTGCAATGTAAAATTTCCAAGGGCAATTTCTTTGCACATCCACGAGATAACCAACAATATCGAGTCTCCAAATATTTGTAAATGGGCTACACTAAACTCTTGTGCTAGTCTTAGAAGTAGCTTTAAATCCTTCATTTCACATAAATTATTGGATTCTTGATGAATTAAAGATTTAAAATAAATTTTGTGATATGAATATAGGTATAGTATGCTTCTTGAACCTCCCTTAGGGGTTCCACTATGAATCACCATTAAAAAAGGCCCAAGGAATCTTTTTATTTATTTCCAATTCACCTTGACTATGAGGGATATTTTTTTTTCTGCACCCATGGATAGACATTTAAATTAGTTATGGTCTGAACAACACATTTAACATAAATTGTCTCTTTGTCTTTAAACAACTTTAGATTTCTAGTAAGCCATACTCCCCAAACTATGTTGAGATATAGTGTTATGAACTTGGAAGTATCCTTTCTATTGCATGATGTTCTAAAGGCATCTCTGATACTTCTTCCCATAATTTCCCAATCCATATTAATCTTTCCACTTCTTTCCATACCTCTTTAAAGTATGGACATTCCAACATGAGATGAATACTAGTTTATTCTACTTGATGACATTGACAACACTATATTTTTCCTATAAAATTCCTCTCCTAGAGAAAATCCCATGTGGGCACCTTATTGAGTAAAGTCAACCACATAAAGCTCTTGTTTTTTCTAGGACATGTTGATTTCCATATAATTTTCCATCACTACATCTAGTAGTCTTATCTTCCTGCTTATACTAGTGCTTTGTATCACAATCTAGGAACATATGCTCTAGTTGGATTCAAAGACTAGATCAACTGGTCCTCTTCTTCCTTGGGTTTAACATTGTTTTCTATGAGGAGATATGTGTATATTTTCCATTCTTTTTTCATACTTTTCCCGGATCAAATTTATTACTAGCTTAATCACTATTGGTGCCAAGTAGTGGTCCATTCCTAGTTTTCAACTTGTAGGAGATTGAAGTAACCTTTTTCATTAATTATTGAATCATCTAGAGTGGATTTATATGCTTACCTTTGTTGCTAATGTGAAAATTCTTGTTGCAATTGTAAGTTCATAGAGTCCCCAACAAATATATTTCCTAGCCAACATATTATGGAGCCCTAGAGGAAAGTGGGATATCTTGAGGGACTATGTGGAAGAGAAGGGAATCCCATTCCTTGGGTTGTGTGGGTTGAGGGGAAAGCGAGTCGGTGGATTGGAATGGTTGTAGTAATCAACTTGCTCTGAGGGGACAATAGTTATCCTTAGGAACCGTTTTATTCTTATTGATTCATATCCCCATCTCGGGGGTGACTTGTTGCTAAGAAATGGAGAAAAAGTCTACAGTTGAGTGGAATTCCCTGCATCCTCTATATTCGGTTGCATATTTCAAAGATAAGTGTTCTTATTAACTATGCTATTTTTTTTAAATGATGAGTTTAATTGATTTTCATTTCATTCTGAGTTTTGTGTTATTTACTATTGTATGTGGTGTGTAAATGTTGAATTTTAATATGTGTATTATATGCTTGAATATCTATGTGCATGCTTAAATAATATACATTCATGAATTTAAAATTGATGTTGGTTGCATGAGTTTGAATTATAGTGGCATGCATGCATTATTTAAATTAGTATCATATTTTTGTGTTTGTCAGTTTTATTGTAACGAGACTTGGTGTGGAAGTTGGGTACATTACAAGTATATCCTTGGCTAGTTCACTCCCATTTTGTTATTCTTTTTCTTGGATGTGGTGATTGAAACAACTATTACTACTTCTAGAATGTTCCAAAATAAAAACATTCACATGGAACTTAGAATAAACCCATCCCTATTATATAAATTAAGCACCTTCACTTTATCTAAGAAATAGTTCACCATTCCTGCATTCACCATGACCTTTGGATTCAACACTTCCCTTGGTATCATCATCCTCTCCTCCCTTTTTTTTTTTCTACCATCCTTCTTCACATTATTAGCATATTTTTTTTAGTTGAGAAATTTTATGACTATGAAGATTACAACATATGGAAATATATCTATTAATACTACTATTTAGTTCAATGTAACCCAATGATTACAAATTTTCTTCGATGCATCTCATATCCATCTCCACCTCTACTTGGATAATTTGTTAAATGTGGTGGAAAATTAGCAAATGAAAATATGATGAAAAATTAAATATCACCCACGTTTAATATATTGAATAGCATGAAAAACCTTTACCAATCAAAATCGTCATCTACTATTGGATAGTGTAGTATTCATTAAAATTTTGGACTTGCAAACACAAAAGAGAATATTCGAATTTGGTGGAAAAATGGTAACAACATAAATTATGATACATGTAAAAAAATAATAAAGACATTCTAACCCTACTGTATAATATAATGATACATTTTCAAAATAACTTCATCTACAAGGGATAGCATTTCAAAGTACCATATTCATAAATCTTGGATATTAAAAAAACATTAGGATTTAGCATATTCATCCACTAGTATTGCTGGAACTTGGACAAATAACTCTCTTTAAAAAATGGATCCTTCGTAGCCATGAGCCTTAATAATCTTGGTATAAATATGTCAAATATAATATATATAACACCTCTAAGAATAGTTTCCACATTTTTTTTTATCAGATTCATCATATTAGTATTCCCATTTTCACTAATGGGAAAAAAAAAAATTCACAAACCTTACAAACTCTTCACATCGTAGTTGATTTACACTATCATTTTACAAAATTTGTAATCTGTCCCATCACCTACAAAGATGGAAATTGTTTTGATTATTTTGACAACACATCCTCAATACTAGGGACATTCCCTCTCCTTCGACCAAACAATATAAAGATAGAATTTACAAGAATATTTTTTTATCCATTAATAATAGCCATTAAAGCCATAGTGCGGAACAATATTTTGAAAGAGTTTAAAACTAACGTTGTTGGTATTAAATCTAAAGCAAATGAACACGTTATTAGTTTGGATCGTTTTATCTTATTGTGTCTAGTGGACATTATTAAATGTCATGATATAAAATGGTTTGAAATACATCTCAAAGTGTTTTATGAAGATATATATCGTTGTAATTCAGTAACTACTCATTTAGTAAAAATATATTATTCTAAACATGAGATCTTTAATAATATATTTAATTAGTTTCTATAAGGTGCCAATAGGTTCTTATATTGAATAGGGTATCAAGGTAATTATATGCATCTAAATAAAGCTTTACCACCTTGTTGATAGGAATATAATTATCATTATATTCATTTTTTTTTTTTTTAATGACGAAAGTTCATTGGTATTGAGGGATGATTTGGGTTTCCCTAAATTATTTTCCTGACAACAAAAATATATAATACATAAAAATAAAAATTATAATTATGATTAAGAATGCATACATAGGTGGCCAATATTTTGTTCATTGTTAATATTACAACTTTAAGAATGCAATAGAACTAGTAGATATAGAAAGGAGCTTTTGTGATTATGAAGAGTTTAAACCATCATTTGATGGAATTTTTTTCATTTAGACGGAGAGAAAATTAGTGTTTAAGAAACCTTTAGTATTAGTGATGTACATGTTTAGGTTGATTAAATTATATTTTTCAAAAGTAAGAACAGTTTGTAAGAAATTCAACATTAATTATTTTCACTAGCCACTAGGCAGGATCTAGGGGAGTAAGATATTGCATAGAATATGAAAGGAATTGGTTTGATTTTTTATAAAATCCAATGTCCATAACCTATGATGCTTAGAATTGTTTTTCAATGATCATTCAATTTCCAAATTCTAAGTTTTTATCCCCAATCTACGAAGGACATGTAACATACCTAGCCACCAGGATAGGCCACGCTACCTTAAAATGCTCTCAAAAAACTCTCTTAAACTAACTTGTAACATACTCAGTATAAAAAACACCAAAAACGTTTGCTCAGATATTGATCTAAAACATACCCATTGCCTGGGTAATTCCACATTCTCCCTTAGACTGCTTACAAATTTTGTGTTGGCGCAAAATAGGAGATCGAGGTTTTTGGTGTTGATTAACTGGGTTGGTTTTCATTGATGCCAACCATTGAAGCAGGTCCGGTAGAAAATTCCATTAGCCCCAACAATATGGCTAAGGGACTCAAGTGTGTTCGATGTATAATGGTATGAAGATCCATATATTTGTAAATAATACTATTCTAAATGGGTAGTACATGCCATGCCATTTCCGATGATAGGTGGAACATCACATAACTCACAGTTAGAGAGTTATGGCCATGTGAATTTAGAGAACCCTCATGAGTTATCTAGAAGCCCCTAGAAGGTCAAAGAAGTCAAATTATTCTAGAAACTCCTAGAAGAATTTGACTAGTCAAAGAAGGTGAAACTAGGATCTAATCACGGGTTAAGTTGTTACAATAAGAAAATAATTAAAAATAAATTAGTTGCAACTAGAAGTGGAGCATTTACTATTTGTGGATAAAGTGGTTGTAAGTGGACAAGTGGTTAGAAGTGGGTTATCCCTAAAAGAAGGAAGTTGGGTAAAGTTAGTTAGAAAGTAACTCCTTAAGGAAGTTACTTGGAGAGTATAAATAAGAGAGCAAGGGTCTTTTATTTGTACCTAATGAGCACATTGAATATCTATTATTTGTAAAAAAAATATAAAAAATATTGCAAGTACTCATTGATACATATGAAGTTATGCAAGTCTAAGGTAGAAAAGGAGGGTTGATGATGGAAGTTTTAGAATTGTATAAATACTGAAAAAAAACCCTAGTTTTTGAGGTGTACGCGAGATGCAGAGGAATAAGGTGCATACATATCTGGGCTGAAGGAGAACACGACGCGTACAATTGGGAAAATACATGAAATCTTGAGTTTCTAAGGGTGTTTGGGTCTCAAAGTCTGAAAGAAATCTCCCAGGAAGGTCTACAATGATCGTGTACAACAGATTTATATACAGGTTCAAAATGTATGTCTCATTTCTATGTGTAGTTGGATATTGTTCTCTACATGAGATATGGTTATGGGTGTTTGAGGATTTTTCCTAGAGAGACTATTAGTTGTATGGAACTTACTATATAAGCCAGATATACAGAAATATAGTGCCAGTATATATGATATTTATCATTGGTACATCTTGTTAGTGTTGAGGAATATCTTGTACTTCTTGGTACATGGTTGAAAGTTTTGGTTGTGAAGTGGTTGTGAAGTTTTTTTTGTAGTGTGAGGTTGTATATCAACGAGATTTTGATGTCTAGTCCATGTGAGGGTTATTACACTTGATAATGATTGTATGCACATGTATGGAACATGACTAGAGATACATAGATGCACATGGTTAAGGGATATGCATGATGATGTATGCTTAGGGAACAACTGAAGATTGGACACAATGATAGGTTACGGGTTGATGTGATAGAGGCAGAAAATATTATAAGTTTTAGAAAGGTGAAAACCCTATCTTTCTTAAGGTGTACACATGCTACAATACAAACAAGATACATACATATGTAGGCTATAGTATAGATAGGTCGTGTACATACACAAGATGCAACATATACAAGTCACGTACCTGTTGTTTTTTGTCGGTACATGATGGTTACAGGTACAGGTTGATCATAGGTTATTGATATAGGTTGGTTACAATTTGTTGGCACAAATTGGTATAGTTTCACAGTGGCATATCTCACAATGAAAGTGTGGTAACGGTTTCATCATCTATTAGATAATTATATTTCATGGCGGCAGGATGGGGAAAGGATAAGTGGTTGTAGCCACCTTTCGATTGTAGATAGAGAGCATAGAGTCTTGTAGCCTCCTTCTGGTTGTTTCCAAAGAATTGGTGAGTTGGAGATTCCCTTAGGTTGTAGCCTTAAAATATAGGGGGTTGAATCCTCCTTCCTTTTGCATCTAGAAAACAAAAGAAGTCAGTGCTTCCAATGAATATAATTCTTAAAGATATATAAGAAAAAATATTTTGTGGTTTTCTCCCACATTGGGTTTCCACGTAAAAATACTGATGTACATTGTAAGTGTGTGATTCCTCATTTTTCATGGTCTATTTATTCTGCACTTGTTGAATGATATTGGTAAATTGATCATAAATATAAACAACACTTATATAATGTGGTTAAAACTGACTAAATTTATCTATTATTGATTCACTACCGCTCTCAGTAATCCGACATTTAGAGGTTACCAACAAAGGTACCATTAAAGTATAGCAATGCTGACATATTAAACCTTTCACAAGGAAAGGAGGCCTCACCCAAAGCACAGTTGAGACTTAAGTGGTGAAGGGATTCAAATAGAATGCATCATCGGCTCTGATGCAACACGGTGTAGATTCATACTCGAATGATATCACCAAGAGGATTAGAACAACATAAACATAAGATAAAATAGGTTTTGCAACAAAAAGACAAGTCCATACACCAAAGACACTTGTGAATTAACAACCAAATATCAAATACATAGGAAAAAGTGGACTACACATCATATAAATACTTCAAAGGAAGTGTTCTCTAGCAATTTCAAGTAGGTGAAAAATTATAAGGAAAAAGATAGTAACATATGTTTAAACTAGCAATTTCATAATCTTTGATATGAACAAGAAAATTCACCATAACCATTCAAAATAAAATGAAGAATTGTAGATTTAGTTACTTCATCAAGAATAATCTAGCAACAAACTCTAGTTGAAGATTTTCCACCATGAAAAATTGCCAAAATACATCAAGACTAGCCTCTTCAAGAAGTTGCGCACCACATAATTTCAGCCAAAAACCCTAAAAAATGGATGAATTTTAGCCAATAGTTGTATCTCTCTATTTATACAATATCAATGACCTCTAATTAAAATTTAGGTCAGAAAAGGATGACATGGCCAAATTACATCAAAAATCCAGTTTTTACATAAATTCAAAGAATTAAACCCTAAAATGTGCAATAGAGGTGATGTCATGCCCTCCTAGGGTGACATTGGGCCTCATAAGTGGGACATTAGGCTCCATCAGAAAAAATTTAGGCCTTCCAAGGCCTTTGGATGATGCCACACATGCCACCTAGCACACAACTACCTCCATCATGTCTATCTTACATTGGGTGATGTCATGGGCCTCCCAAGGCTAATGTTCAGGGGTGAGAGAAAGATCCCTCTAGGTCTAGGCCTGCCAAAGCGTCTCTATTGGAACGTCCTTATTTTTATTTGGTGCAATCCTCTTGTGTCTCTATGCCCCTAGTTAGGGTCACAACATCCATCTGGTAGGATTTTATCCCCATGGAGGTCTGAGCTAATCATCTCCCCATACGTACCTTTCCATCGGGCATTGTCCTGCAACAAAAACAAGTATGCCCTCCATTGGATTATAATTCACATGTATCATAGCAATGTCAATCAGATCTAATAATCATATTACCCAAACATGTGCATCAAACCCCCCTTTACCCAAACAAATGCGCAAAGATGCTATGCAGTTTAACAAGCCATATTTGGAGAGGGTCTCAGGATGTCCTATTTGGCTAATCCTCCTCAAGTTTGGGGTGTTTCCCAAGTGAATACCAATATAGGTCATGTAGGTGAATGAAATGGTGTAGGGAATGTTTGGGCAAGGGGTGCAATGATAATAGGGAAGTGTAGGTATTACCTATCGGTGACTCTGTAGAGGGCGAGTTGCACCTTGTCATGGATTCCATTTTTTTCTATCCCATTCAATGCATTTTGTTCTTTGTATTATTGCCTTTTATTTTCAAGAGAATAGCTAGAGGACACTCTCCTAGCATGGTGACTAGTGGTGAAAATGTTACCCACAAGAACTTCACAGAGATGAGCACATTAGCTCATGATGAGGTCCCCTTTCTCCTGTCTAAGCGACCAAGAGCCACAACACTAGTTTGGTGACCAGATGAATGGTAGTGTCATACCCCTACATTCCCACAGACCTAATAGGCCGACTCATGATGAGACCCCTTATCCACCAGCTAGATCTTGATTTTTATTTTATTTTACAGATCCCCTTTTCTTGTTGGGAAGCCATTTATCTCTTTCTCGAGAATCCCTGGGTGAAGAACCTCAATTTTTAATTTTTTTTTTAACTTTTTCCAAATACTTTTACCCTCTAGGCCTTTATCCCCTTCTTCCCAGAAGGAAAGGTACAACCCTTACTATCTTGGAAAACCTAATGCTCGAAACAAGATAGGGGAAGATGAGAGGGACAATGATGAAAACTGGTAAGTATGGAAGGATAGATGATGATCGTCCATATACYCACCTAGTGGMAACTCATCCCTAAGGGAACCAACTTACTAGGGAACTTTGTCACCCCCTCTAGGTATGAACAAGTTAAAGAGCATGTTTTCCAAGAAAAATTCATGAAACAAAAGAGAGTTTAGTGCACATATTCAAATTCTTCGAAAATCAGAGTGACATGTACCATGATACCCAGACTCATTACCTCATGGAGAAATACTCGTTGATACTTCAAAATTAGGTCGATGGGATGGATGTTGTTGTTGTTTATATATAGGACACACTGAAGAAAATATGGGCCCTTCGGGGCCAATCTCAAGTCATATGGATCTTGGTACTCTATGTCTAAGACCTGTGGGCCTCGAGACACAATCTCCTTAGTTATCCCTAGGATAGGGCATAATAGTTCCATGCACAAAAAATAATCAACAAGCATGCACCTACTAATACATATCAGAGATAAATAAATACACAACAAAAATATACATATACAAGAAAACTCAAAGAGCGCTTATCCTTTCAAGTAAACATTCACCAAATGCCTATAGACCAAGGAAATTCCTCCCACCCATAGAAATTGATGATCATTCACTCTCAATAGTAGTGTTACCCCTGAGCCAGGGCTATGAATCCATAAGGACAGGTCCTAGGAAAAATATAAAAAAACACCAGTTAGATAACAAGATTTCATGTTTTCCCAACCACACAACAATCCTAATTTCCATCTCTCTTCCCCTCTAGCCTGCACAAGACAAATAAATGAACGCATTTTTCTTTAGGGCTCCAGTGTGATTGTTCAAGAAATATACATGTTGGAAACTCCAATGATTCTCAATTATGGATAGTTATTTAAGAAATTCCATCAATATCATGCACACAAGAATCCATTCCCTCCTAGAATGATAAAAAAATCCTCATAGTGATCTAACAATGGCTCGCCACCTCTAGATATTTGTTTCCATGCCCATAACAAGAGCACACAAATGAGAAATAATGGATGGATGATTAACATTGAATGAAGAACCAAAGGAAAGAGCGTAAGAGTGAACCCCCAAATATCTTAAATACAGGTTTATATCTTTACCTGGAAATCAAGAACCACATGGCCTTCCCCCAGGAAGATCATGTAACCACTTCTGCAAATAAAAACCAAAACGAATAAATAAAATATAATAAAAATAGTTACCCTCCCCATCCCCCTCTTGCATGGAATCATAGCCCCCTATCTGTGTTGTCATTATATTTCTTACAACCACTGATTTATTTTATTAATATATATAGAAGTATTACATTTCCTAGGAAATCCATACCCTTTCCAAATTTACCGGATCACTAGCCTAAGTCACAATTACATATTACATTATAGTTGATAGGGATCAAAACTGAGGGTGTTTCATGCCATGAGTTGATTGTCTCCTAGGGGCCCAAATTTCATAATTGCAACTTCGTTGATCATATTACAATCTAAACATGACCTAGACATAATTTTTTTCCTAGTGACAACATAGGGATGTATGGTACCTTTATAGTGGTAAATCGTTTTCCTAATTTCAATCCCAATTGTTGAGAATGAACTTTTGCAAGAACAACATTGGTTTTACGAAAAAAGTTTGGCAGCAGAGGTTCACAATTTAAAGAGTTTTATTCATGGGCATCAAAATAAAGAAAAATATTCTTGATTATATATTACCTAATGATTTTACCAAGTACATATAATTTTACCCATTCTGATATTAAGTAATTCACTTAGATCTATTGTATGTCTTTGAATTTTTTTTGAGGGTGTGACCTGGGTAGCTTAACTAACAAGGTTTCTAGGTAATTGAAATAGTAGTTGGCAACCTAAAATTAAATTTCTAATTGTACATTTTCAAGTTACTCATTGATACCTTTCCAATGATCATTTTTTAAATGTTACTCTAACATCATATGTGAATGGGAACCTTCTCAAAATCAAGTTAGTTAGGGGTTCCACTAGTAAACCAATTTTTCAATCCATGGTGGTCATAGCCCACGAAAATTGTGTGCATAGTCCACCTCCATTCATATAAAATATATAAATGACCAACCTTTTGTATTGATTCTCCATTCATTTCTTAGACCTCCATGCATAGGGACATTGAACCCCACTACAATTCATATTTTCCTACCAACATAAACACATATGGAACTTACATGACTCTATGACAACAAAGTCATGATGTGGGAATCCCCCTTATTAGTCTCTATAAGGATTATACATATAATAATATTAATAAGTGTTTTAGTAATGCTATCAAGGAAAGGAAATGCTTTGAGAATGTTGAACAATCTTATATCAATGATAATACAATGCTACATGATGCTATATTTCATACTAGCCTTAAAAAATTTGATGATGAAATGATGTTAATATTCCTATTGTAAAAACAAAATGCAATATCAATGCATACGTTTCAGATATTTTTTCAAGTTCATCATTATACTATTGATGTGTTCACCAATAAGAAAGCCAAACATATCACTCTTAAAATATTTCCCATCACCCGAAAAGATAAAAATTCTTTCACTTATTTTGACAACAAAATCTTAATAGCTAGGCATATGCCCTTCCTTTCAACCAAATATAACATAAAGTCTATGTTAAGAACCAAGTATCAAAATAGCATAAAAAAACTTAGAATAAGTACTCAATGCCATGAGAAAAATATAATTTCAGATAAGAAACCTCTTTGAGGGGGAAACCTCATACACCACATAAATTTACAAATATAAGATGATTCCGAATGAAATGGTCTCCTTGTTATATATAGGATACTAGGCGTTAAAATTACAACTAATGGACCCAAGATGACATAAATAAAATAAAAATAGTAATGTAATATGACTCAATTAAAGGGTAATCTGCCAATATTTAGGGATTAGCATGCCCCTCCCCTTTAGACAAGTGTTGTCCGCAACTCTTGAGTAATTTTGGATGCTTATGTATAAAAGACTCATCTTCCCAAGTGGAATATTCAACAAATAGTTTCGTCCACTTAATGAGATACTCTAAAATGGATCTATTCCTCAACTGGAGAATTCTTGTGTCATTGATAGCTTTAGGCTCCAATATGATTTTTCCTTCCTCATAAAATTTTGGAAATATAGTTTGAATTGGGATCTTGTCACCTATAACCTTCTTTAAGCATGAAACATGGAAAATTGGGCGTACTCGCGGAGATGCAGGAAACTCCAAATTTTATTCCACAGTACCAATCCCTTGAAACACCTTGTAAGGGCCATAGTTCTTTGGTGATAATGTATTATCCTTCTTATATTTATCGAGTGAAATATCTCTGTATGGTTGTAGTCTTAAAAATACCCAACCCCCTACTTTAAAACTTCTTTCACCACGATGTTGATTTGCTTGTATTTTCATGTGATTTTGTGCCATGGTCAGGTTTTCCTTTAAGAGTTAGAGAACTTGTTGTTGATTCCTGATTTGATCTTCCACTGCTTGAACCTTATATTTTTATTTTATAGAAGAAATGATGAATGGCTGGTTATATCCATAGAGCACCATAAATGGTGTCATTTTTTTTGTAGTATGAAAGTAAGTGTTATACCACCATTATGCCAATGGTAACCACTTGAACCATTGTGTTTATTTATTAGAGACAAAGAAATGAAGGTATCCTTCCAGACATTTGTTCACTATATCGGTTTTTCCATTAGATTGAGGATGATAAGATGAGCCATGAGACAATTGAGTGCCCAAACAAGAAAATAATTATGTCCAAAAATTTCTAGTGAATATGGGATCTCTATCACTTACAATAATATTTTGTCTTCAATATAGCTTTTGAATTGTATCTGTAACATCCCGCTCTGTTGCACTGAGAAAAAATATTCTTTGAGGACACTTGCTGTAAGTGATCTGGACTTTTATGATAAGAAAACATTTATCCTTGATTATGATGCAATATGATAGATGACATGATGTTTTACTGCTTTGACATGTACAGGTGCTATTGACTCGGTTTTACTGAGTTTGCATGGTTTTTGACCTTGAGGATGCAAAGGCATTGACGGGACCCCTTAGACTCTGGATTGAGTCAGGGAGTGTGCTTTGGGGTTGATTGTTTACTATGATTTTGGTATATTTGATTTGATGATATGATGTCGACATGTTCTGATACGATTTTTGATGATGCATGCTGATGATAGCTTATTGACCAGACTCACATATGGAGTAAAGGGGACATACACAATTTCCAGAGAGGTTGACGGGGAGGTGTGGACAACATCCCTGCCACAGCCTACTAGCACTCATGTCGTGACTTGAACTGTAGGTTAACGATTACCTAGTTCGATAGGATCCACGTTGCCGTGAGGGTAGACTGCGACAGTCACTCACGATGACTCTAAGGAGCGTGCAATAAGGCGGGGGCCTTATTCCTTAGAAGCCCTTAGTCTCCCACAAGTTCACCTAGCGGAGTGTTGACTCCAGGGGTTATTGATGTCTACAATCAGTCAAGTTGGCGAGTGGCACCCTTGGAGCACATGGTGCATCCTGAAGGGCACATCATGCCAAAGAAACAAATGAGGCGAGTGGAACCCTTGGAGCACATGGTGCGTCCTGAAGGGCACGTCACGTTGATAGTGATAAAGGAACAAACCTAGATGGCCCTAAGACTCTTAACACATTAAGAAATTCTTAAAACAATTTTCCTAAACAATTGTTGCCTAGTTCAGAATCTAAGTCCTAAGTCTAAAACTTCTCTAGGGTAAAATTTTGTTTAACCTTAACAAAAAGACCCTATAAAAATAAAAATAAAAATTTAAACAAAAAAAAACCACGTAAGTAATAGTTTTAGTCTTCATGAATTGATGGGGTAAAATGAAGAGAGAAATAATTTAATTAAAATTCGTGGTTTCAAATTGTAAAGAAGAAATAAATTATTTAACTTGTGGAAGTATAAAAAGATTTTAAATTAATAATAAAAGGAAAAGAGTAAATAGCGCAGCTGCCATTTTGGCTCTAATAAAAAGGGGAAAGAAGGGGATAATAAAAAAAATAGGAAACTAAGGAATGGGGGAAACATAATAAGGGAAAGAGGGGAGCTTATGGTAAAAAGCGAGGTCAACATAGTAAGGAATCTGCAATTAAGAACCTTCTAAAATGAACTAAATTAGAAACTTCATTTTAGGGAAAGTATTTAAACCTGTAAGGGAATCTAGGAACACCTAGGAGTAAATTTAGGAGCAACTCTAGGTGGGTGAGGGAAATGAGACAATTAATAAATTTAAAGAAAATAATTATTGGAGGAAAGAGGGGGATGGATGACACTTGTGCGAAGGAGAATATTTAGAAATTTTTATTAAAACTTAATTTAAATGTGATTTAGGGAAATTTGGAGGTTCTAAAAACTCTTTAAAAGAAAGGGAAGATGAGGAAGAAGGGGATGGGTTGTTAGCGTAACGTTACACTGTCAGATTTGTGACTTGACTGATTACTTGTGGAGAGTTGGGATTTTCCAGCTCGGATAGGAGTGGTAGCTCGGATAGGAGTGGTAGCTCGGCCTTGCGAGGTGAGCTGGGAGTTAGACGTACCATTTGGATAGTGTGTGGCCCCTTTGCGGCTCGGGGGGCTAAGGGGGAAGCAAAGTACCCCTAGTGATTGGATGGGAGGTACCGGTGAGGTATCGACAGTCGGTGAGCGGGAGCGGTACGAAGCGCACAGACGTCATCAAGGTGGGCGATAAGGCAACGGTATGATTTTTTGTTTGGTGGAATAAAATGCCTTATGACTTATGTTGGGATCAGAATATCGGTTGGAAATGGATTGAATGTCTGATTGTATTTATTTACTCGACAATTATAACTGTAACTGTTTTAAAAAAAATAATGTTATTGGCGTTGCCTTTCCTTTCGTTGTGCGTTTTTACCTTGCTAAATATTATTCACGCCTTGGCTGATAAAATCTCTGCGGACATTTCAATAACCCCTTTTGTTTGATGAGCTCTCCTATTATGCTTCACGTTTTTATAATTGACTGCATTTTTATGCTTGGAAATATAATATGCTTGGCTTGGGATGTCAAGGAGTTGATTCTCGATGGCTTGTTGGCCCATTTTTTTTTTAAATTTATTAGAAGTGGTTTTTGACATCTGGTTAGTAGCCATCTAGTCGTAGCGGTTAAGTGACAGAAAATTTCATGTAATGACTCATGGTATTGGGGTTCCGGCGTCGGGAAACCTTGGGACTCCCGTCTGCTTTGCTTTGGTAGCCTGAAGCTAGAGAAACATTTAATTTTAGAGTTTCTTGTATGTACCCTGTTGGGATAAACGCTTTGGGTCAGATACATTCCAATGTTAGAGGCTATGTCTTATCTCCCTGGCTGCCTTTCTTGTTGACTCCAAGTCCCCAAGTGATTTGATGTCAGCAATTTCCAGTTGATTGTCCGAGTTTGCCCTGGAAAAGGTGATGGGTTTGCTATTGTTAACGCCCAGAAGTTGCTCGATCATGAATTTTTATGTTAATCAAATTGGGATTTAATTTTTCTCGACTTAAACCAGACTCCTTTCACCTTACTCACAATGCTCTGACAACAAATTCTTGTAAACCCAGCGATGCCATCCACCCACCCGTCACGGATCAAGGCTGGGAAATTGATTATGGTCCAGATTGGGTTCTGGTTATGAGGGGTTTCTGCTCGACGGATTCTCTCTCGCAGTCCACACACAACGTTTTAAAATGGCGACCACACACTGTACACACACATAGCGTAAATGTGTTTCACTTAGCATTGCAACTGCTCACACCGACTTCACATAGAAATGATGTTGTTCACATCATTTAACCACTGGATAGCACTGTCCTTTAAACTTGTATTACCGATTTTTCTTACCTCCTTCAGGCAGTGCTGATTAATTTCTTAAATTAAGACCACCAATGACCCTAAATTCTGGGATGTTCGCTCTCTGATTGAATTAATTACCTTCTGGTCATGCACGACTTTTCGCTTTGAGAATTTTAAGTCTGTTTAAATTTAGATGGTTAGAAATTTATGGATGGAATACACGAGCTGCATGGCGTTGGTAATGACAGTTAGCCCAGCTAATTACTGTTTACTACCTTCTTTACTGTTTAATCTTTACCCTCCATTTCTGTTCACTGACGTCCTTGCTGCCATCAATTACTACTGACCACTAATGCCAACACTGTCCTCATTCACTAAATATAGAAGGGAAGTTGGTAAAGAGAACGCCTATATTGTCTTAGGTTAGTGGTAAAAAGGAAGGTTGCAATTAGTACGTCCAACTGGAAAAAGGGAATAATTTTATTTAGTAATGTCGAGATAACACTAATTGTCACGGGATAGTAAGTCATTGAAAAAGAATGGTTCTATTGAGATCTTTAGTTATCAATGGGAAGGGTTACCTTCTTGGAATTGTTTTCAACCTTGTATTTATTATTTTCTAAGGAAATAGTCAGGACACTGATTTAAAAATTTAATTTGGATGAATGTTAAGAAACTCGTACTACCGTGACCTCGACATTGTAATCATCTATATTTATAATTAATTATTTTCTTTTAAAAATTCGGCTTTATGAATCTCCCTACAAGATTTTATTGTTGGATCATTAGTTTCATCTTGATATAAAATAGTTTAGTTACTTAATGATTTCAACGTGTGCAATAGTTTCGTCTTGATATCAAATGGTTTAATTACTTTAAGGTTTTTAACTGGTGCATTAGTTCCATGGAATATAAAATAGTTTATTACTTTAATGTTTCTAACTTGCGCCCCAACTACATATCCCCTGGCCCCTCCATATCCCTTACGCTATTACCATGATTTTCTTCGAATAATACTATGATTTTAATTCACAAGTATTTCTATAAATTATTGTGGGATGAGGATTATAGTTAAGGGTCATCAAGAGGCGATTAATGTAATTCTTGTTGTATTGTATATATATACATAACTACTAGATTATTAGATCGTGAGTAGAAAATAAAATACCTATAACAATAATAATAACTTAAGGCAATTGTTTCATAAGGTGTTCTGAGGACTTTTATAATTTAGATTTGCACCAAATGAAATGGTGTTTAGGCTAACTTATATTTTACCTGGATGTCTTTATGCACCTTAAACATGCGATGTCGGGCTTGTATTAGCGGTTGGAATAAATTGTGTTAATTTCCTTACTGGCCTTATTAATCACCATAGTCTTGCAATGTGATTGTTATTCTTGCAGAGTTATTGTAACTTAAAATGAAAAGGTGTTGACCTCTTATGGAAATGATATTGTAGTTTTATTGTTATGGATAACACATCAGATGTAAGGCGCTTGTTATTTTCGCAAAGTTGATGTGATACAAATGTAATGTGTTTATTATTTCATTACAATGTATTTGTAATTTTTATTGTTATTGATGAACATACATCGGGAAATGTTCTTAAATTAAGTATAATAAATTATTCTGAGTTAGTAAATTAGGGATGTTGTTCTTTTAAATAATGTTGTACCTGGTTGGTAAACCTTCTGTGTGCTTGGTATGCTTGTGTTGGATGGGATGTAGACACCTCCATGTTCCTCAGAACAGTCGCCAAGCCTGAGACCTTAAATGGTTAAAATTGATGGGAACTTGGGCTTGAGCATTGCTTATATGTCTTGGAGGTCCTAACCATTACAGGATAGGATGGATGGGTAGTGAGTCTTATTATTTTCTATATGTTGTCGTTCTTTGCTTCTAGAGGTTTATGTGCATCTTAGATCTCTATGTTTTCATCGCATTACATGCGTCATGTTCATCATCGTATGGAGACACTGGGTCGAATGTATTTATTAACCTTGTACACACGCACAGATACACAAAATAAAAATAAATAAAAATAAAAAAATTGTACTTGTTATAAAGAGATTGTCATCGTGACGAACGGGAGGTTCGTTACAGTATCCATGAATGCAGTGGAAATTGTACTGGCTTTGAAAGGGTGAGAGAGGGCACAAAAGTGTGTGTACTTGGTCAGTATATCAACAATCACCATGATGACACTCTTTCCTTCATACTTCGGTAACCCTATGATGAAATCCATGGAAACCTTCTCCCAATGCTGACTTGGGATGAATAATGGCGATAAAGGCACTGGGGTATTAATTGTTTCCACCTTATTTTGTTGGAAAAAAAAACATTCTAACACAAACCTTTGAACATCAGTGTTAAATCCATCCCCAAAAAATTCCTTCTTGACCCTATGGTAGGTTTTCAAAAATCATGACTGCCCTCCTACCAGAGAGGTGTTAAATTCCAAGAGTACCTTTTGTTTTATTTGGGAGTTATTACATAAATATAAGCAATCTTTGTACCATAGTGAATCATTTTTCCATGTAAATGTATCTGATGCACTGGAACCCTACTGCAACCTTTGAATGAGAGTCCACACTTTTTCATAATTATTCCATTCATCCCTTTCTTCTATTATCCAATTGGGTTGGATGATCGAGATAACATAGAGAAAGGCCTCAAAATCTTCATCCTTTCTTGAGAGTGCATCTGCCACAACATTTTTCTTCACTTTTTTGTAGATGATTTCAAAATAATAATCAAACATCTTGGTCACCCATTTTTTATGTTCTTCTAAGGATAGTCTTTCTTCCAAGAAGTATTTAAGACTATCATGATTTATTTTGACCTTGAAGTGCCTACCTATTAGGTAAGGGCACCATTTCTTCAATGCATGTAGTATTTCCATCATTTCCTTCTCATAAATGGGTTTGTGTAATTCCTTTTCCTTGAGTGGATGACTTTCAAAAGCAAGGGGCCTTCATTCTTGCATTAGAACAATACAAATACCATTTCTTGAGGCATCACATTCTAGAATAAAGTTTTTTGTGAAGTCTGGTGTGGTCAAGACAAGAACTTTTCACATCGGCTCTTTAAGTTGGTCAAAAGCTTGAGTTTCCTGTAGAGTCCATGAAAATGCATCCTTATTAGTTAATTATGTTAAAGGTGCGACTATTCTTCCATAGTTTCGAACAAACTTGTGGTAGTAACCTATCAAACCCAAAAATCCTCTAAGATTCTTCAATGTTTTGGCAATCAGCCAGTCCATCATGGCATTAATATTGTTACGGTCTACCTTGAAACCTTCATGAGATACAATATGACCCAAATACTCTACCTCCTTCACCCCAAAGAAACATTTGGATGGTTTGGCATATAGTCATTTCTCCTTTAGTATTTGTAGCACCCTATCAACATGTCAAACATGATCCTCCCAAGACTTGTTATAGATTAGTATATCATTAAAAAATACTAACACAAATTTTATAAGGAAGGGCTTGGAAATGGAATTAATCAACCCTTGGAATGTGGAAGGTGAATTCATAAGGCCAAAAGGCATGACCAAAAATTCATAATGGTCTTCATGAGTTAGGAATGTTGTTTTTAGGATATCTGCTTCCTAAATTCTAATCTGATGATAACCTGAATGGAGATACAAGTTTGTGAAGTAGATTTCTCCTTGTAGTTCATTTAACAATTCATCAATGATGGGAATGGGAAACATATATTTAATATTGATCTTGTTGATCTCTCTATAATATGGACAGATACACCATGATCTCTCTTTCTTGAGTACCATTACCAATGGGACAGATTAAGAACTTTGGCTAGGTATAATAATGCCAACCTCTAACATTTCTTCAAGCATATGCTAAATTTCACTCTTCTAGGGATAAGGGTATCTGTAAGGCTAGATGTTAGGAGAAACACTCATAGGAATTAGGTGAATAGAATGATCATGATTGTGAGTGGGTGGAAGACCTCTAGCAATATCTTCAAATACTTTGGAATGTTGATCAATTATGCCTTGAAGATCTAGGGGAATATATGGCTTAGATGTTTGAACATCTAGTGAGAAAAGTTGTACAATTACACCTTTTTTCCCCTTTTTCAATAATTTTGTGATGCCATTAGAGATTATCACCTTACTGGGTTTCCCTGTGACACCCCTTAACTCAATTTTCCTTCCTTCCAATGAAAATTTCATGAAAATTTCTTGAAAATTAAAAGCCAATGTTCCCAATGATTGTAACCATTGGAATCCTAGTACGACATCAGCACCACCCATGGGTGTATCAATCATTGGAATATTCATTACATATTACCCCATAGTAATATTGACCTTATGGAATTTTCTTGAGCAATTGACAGTTCTTGCATTTACAATCATTACATGAAACTCTGGTACTAGATATATAAATAAATTGAGAGCTTTGGCTAATTTATAGTGAATGAAATTATGAGTACTACCAAAATCAATTAGGACTATTACGTTTTTCTTTTTGATACATACTTCAATATTGAGGGTTTGAAGAGTGCTAATTCTAGCCAATGTATGACATGATATGGTAGGAGTCAGTGATTCAAAGGAAATCTATTCTACGTTTTCATATTGAGATGGTTCTTCTTCTTCTTCTTCTTCCTCTTTGCAATCTATGTAGAATAACTTCTTCTCACCAAACTTATGTCCCTTATTGTACTTGTTGTCACAATTAAAGCATAAACATTTTTCTTTTATTTCCTCCAATTGTTGAGGTGTCAACCTTGTATTTTGAGGTGTTTTATAAGAAGGAACATTATTCTCTCGATAAATGTTAGGAGTGGTCCTTCTAGTAGCCATAACCATATTTTTACTTTCAACATTTCTCACCACCCTGAATGCATTCTCCAATTATTTGGGTTCCCAAAGGAGAGCCTCATGTTGAATGTTCTCCCTTAAATTTCCTATACATACATCAATCAAGAGATCATTTGGAATATTCGTTACCTTTATATTCAACCTTTGGAAGTTCTCAATGTGTTTCACAATTGAACCCTTTTTCTTGAGATTTATCAATTGGCTGAAGAAGGTATTCATCCTTGTATCCTCATACTGTGTTGGATTAAATCATGAAGAAGGGTAACACTTTTTCTTGTTTTATGAGAAAAAAAATGTTTTAATAGGTTCTTCAACTTTCGGTAAACAAAATTATTATTTTTATTTAGAATTTCACTTTACAGTGAAAAAAAAACTTGTGAAGAATTTTGTTAG
>ML841337.1:0-11266 GCA_009831015.1 Picea engelmannii | reverse complement strand
ACACCCAAGGCCATTAAATATGTTCTCATTCTGATCTTCCAAAAGGCAAAATTTGTTCCATCAAACAGAGGGGGCTTAGAGGCTGAAGTCCCTTCATGACTTGTCATGTTTAAGCTTATAGATCTACCTTTAAATAAAAGGAAACCGCTATGATACCAATTGTTGGAAATACTAGAACAACTGAGAGGGGGGGTGAATCAGTTGTTTATAATCTTAAACAATTTTGTACCTTTTAAAACAATTATTAAGATTTCTTCATGTGTCATCAACCAATCATATAGCATATGGACAGTAAGAGTAAAAATCATCACTCACACATAAAATACACACAAAGACAGATTTTCATGAGGAAACCCATAAAGGGAGAAAACCTCTTCTTCTTCGAAATGATAGGCAATCTTTTTCTGTTCTGTACATCATTTACAATTGAGAACCAACTCAATGTGAGGCTGTTACCTCTGTTTTACAAGCTGCAACTTGTTTGAGAGCTCCAACTCTCTGGTTTCTCTAGCACCCACTAGAAGGAAGCACCAACTCCCTGAGTACTCCAGCACCAACTGGATGGAAGCACCAACTTCCTGAAATTTCCAGCTCCAACTGGATGGAAGCACCAACTTCCTGCTACACAGGCTCCAACCTGTATAACAGAGAACACCTGTTCTCCCTAGCACCACCCTACCACCCTGGTTTCTCTGGCTACAACCAGATGAAAGCTACAACTTCCTGTGTTCAAGCACCCACTTGAACTTCTGAGGAAAACAGTCCTCCCGAGCACCTCCCAACCTCCCTAAACTCAATGATTAAATAAAAATTCAACTTTACAGATAAATCAGTTCATACCAATTTTACTTTGTTCAGTAAATCTTGTCTTATGTTGCTTGCTCTGCCATTCTGCTCTGCTCTATCATTCTGCTCTGCTTCAAATATTCATTTCATTTCCTTTATGCATATCAATCAGACTTGCTCCTTAACTCCTTCTCCTTTCTCCTTTCTAACTGTTTCGTTCTTTTTCCATTCAGAACAGCCAACCCAATTCAGTCTCGCTCATTTTCTTTTATACACGATTCCTTAATGATTCCACTTCCCCTTCCAATGGGAAATCTGAGGACATCTGTCTTGGCAACTGAAACACTAACCAATTCATCATCATAAGTCCGTTTCACTTAACTGATTCATAACTGAAGCGTTAATGTCTGAGGAACAACAGCAACCCTCCGATCAATGCTTGATCCAACGGTTCATATCCCATCGGGATTTCACTCATCGCGAATTCGGCATTCTCATTGTCGATATGCACATGTACTCGGAACCCCCGAATCTTCGATTCCCGATATGCTCCTTTCCCGAGCTTTAGCCCCTTCCGGCTACACAATGGTCCATGTGACTGTCTATCATGTGACTGTCACCATACCTCTCGTCAGGGTTTCAGGGTTTCTCACTCCCTGATGTCAAGAGTTTCTCACCTCTCCAATCCCCGATTACCGATGCGCCCCTTTCCACACGCTAGCCCTGCTGGCCATAGGCCTTGGCCCCATAAGACCGTCAACACATGACCTCGGTCAAACCTCTCATCGGGGTTTCGGCGTTTTCGATGTCACTATGCACATACCTCCAGGATTCCCGATCCCCGATTTCCCGAAGACGGAGATCAACGGTCCATATCTCATTCTTAATCCTACGGCTATGATTACATCGCAAAATTGCATATCACGATTTCAGAGTTTCTGTTGCAGTGTGTTCTTGACATATCAAAGTCCCGATTGCCGATGCCTCTGCTGACGTCACACGTGATTTGGCACGTGTTAGATCCTGCCACGTGTCACTCTAATTCATGAATTGTATGTGCCTGAAGTGTTAGATCTGCCTGACACCTGTCATTACCTGGTTGTGCCACGTGTCCCTAGATGATGTGGACTACTGTCGTGAATTAGATCGACGGTCTAGATCTCATGTTGATCTGACGGTTCAGATTCAGTCGAGATTTCGCATATCGCGAAATCGGGGTTTCCATTGCATTGTGTTCTTTGCTTTATGAAATCCCGATCCCCGAAACTCCGATGAGGCCTCCTGGCTGCCACACGTCCATACGAATGAATGGTCCAGATCCCTTCTTGATTTAACGACTGCGATCAAATCGTGAAATCGCATATCGCGATTTCGGGGTTTTCGTTGTCGAGTGTTCTTTGCATATTGAAATCCCGATCCCCGAAACTCGGATGAATTTATCTCTCTCGCAGCTTCTACAGATCTGACGGTCCTGGTTCTTTCAGGAAATTTGGATAGGATCCAACGATCACTGTCTCTTCTCCTCTCGATTATTACTGCGTTGTTATTCAATGTTGTTGTCATCACTACGACCACACATTCTTGCCATCAATGACAAGTATACGCTGATTTACTTTCTGATAACTGAAATTGCCAACAAGTAGGGCGTTTAATCTTAGTTCTCTGCTCCAGAGAGAGAGAATGTCAGATAGGCTCCTGGCAGACTGCTCATGCAGAAACTAGTGATCTCTGTCAGGAGGTCACAGTGGGGGGCAAACTCTACCTTTAAAGAGCCCGAGACTACTGATACGACCTTAGAGGTGTGTCGCAAGAGTGGAAACCCTGCCTTTAAAGGGCCAGAGACTCTTGATACAGAATTGGATTCTTTACACCAGAGATAATCAACCATTAGTTAAGACTCGACATTACCTATGACTCAAGGCAACAAGTATCGATCACTCACTTGTTTTATTTCCATTAGTAGACGGGTTACCAACCCAACTTTAAAAATAAGTACATATAATAAATTGCAAATTCCCATTTACTAATTCTTGATAAATTAATGTACTTAGATTCAAGGACCTACCTTTCATGTTGTCAACCATAATAAAATTAAATTAAATTAACCTTACAATACATTACCCATATCATTACTCTTATGCTTCAATAACATTGTAAGGTAACTAACCATGATCTTATATTCCTATGTTATCAATGCTGACATAGCCCCTTTTTATTTTGCAAGACATTACCTTTACATGTTTCAACCATACCTTACAATAACCTTACATTATAATGACATTGCAATTAACCACAAGGATCTTATAATTCAATGTTATCAAACGCTAACATTTTTCATATTGCGAGAACTTTACCATTACCTGGTTCAACCATTAGTTTGCCATGAACTTATCTTACAACATCATTGCAAAAATAATGAACAAAATAAAGATGATGGGCATAATGAAGTAAAAACCATGATGAAATTCAACTGTAAATCATATGGTAAATGAAATTCTTTTATTGTAAATCATAATGTAAACAGATTCTTTTCATGTAATTCATATTCCTTTCCTTACAACTGAAACGTATTCTTTTATTAAACTTCAAAAAATGTTCTGTACCTCGTCGAAAATAAAATAATAAAAATAAAAAAGATGACGAGCATGAGAAAATAAAAATCATAAGGAAAATCCTATTGTAAATAGATTCTCTTCAAGTAAATCACATTATTTTCCTTACAAGTGTATCATACTCTTTTATTAAACTTGAAAATCATGTTTGGTACCTCAACGCCATTTTTATGCTTTTAAGAAATGAAATCATGGAAAACAATATGGAATTGATGAGGTATGTGAAAGGAAGGGGTTTGGCGCCTGCAACGGGCTTGGTGTGACCGAAGGCTTAACTGGGGTTGCATGCTGGAACATCTAGTGCTCTGGCAGAGGTAAGTAATTATGATTTTTAAATCAAAAGTGCAGGGCAAAAGATTTGGATTGAATGCTACTGGCAGGGGCGATTCTGGGGGATTATTTTTACAGTTGTAGAGGCGGTAAAATTTTATGATTTTAATACAGATTGCCAGGTAGTAACTATCTAGATTTGGCACAGTTTTTCCAGGATGGATTGAATGATTTTAAAGACAGTGGCAGAGACAAATTTAAGGGGTTTCTGCACCATTTGGCAGGGAGAAATAGACATTGTTTCAGTACTGAGGCAAGGGAGAAAGATCAAGGTCGGGTGGTACTAGATCAGGTTAATTTCCGTAAAAAAAATCTTAAATCTAAATCAGCTAAGGAAAATAAATTTAAAGCATAATTTAAACGATGCAACCCAAGCCACACACACACCCAAAGCAAGGCACATACAGAAGGCACTACGAGTAGAGCCCACGATAATCCCTGGGGTTGAGTGCTATGTACAAGCTACCCAATAGATTAGAGATGAGGACGGGATGTGGCCATCCACAGAACTGTGTGGGGGTTTGGACAGGGTAGTTGAGCCACCAATCATCACATCAAAAATTGGTGGGTCTACGGTTCATTTCCACAATGAAGTTTAACCGAAACTATCCTCCAAGTGTCAAGTATCGATACGAGCTCCAATACACAAAGCATCCAAGCAACCGATTCGAGGGAAGCCCAAGGGCCAACACTATTTCCATATGCGTCACTACTAAAGGGAAGGTTTAGAAGGGTGCAGACATAGTTAACCAGTGGGAAAATTGAGTTAGACAGAGACTCAGGCATAAGGGAAATCGAACTGGGCAGAGGGCGAATGTCTGGGGAAGTCTAAACAATCACAGCCACTATCAATCCTGTCTTTGCACCTAAGCCTGTGAAAAAATTCTAAAATGCGGTGGTTAAACCATCGTTGTGATGTGATAAAGTAAGCAGAGTGGAAACACAAATCTTGAGATTAAAGCTCAGATTTAGGGTCTAGGGCTACGAACGCCGGGGCAAAAACTATACATCCTTTGTAATAAGATGCTGGAAAGGTAAAACTAGCTAGATCATCCAGAGCCAACGCAAACAGAAATAAGCACCCTTTTGGTTCGGGAGACTAATAAAAAGGAAGAAGGAAGGGCTGACTAATTTACACAGTTCAGAGAGGTAGAAATCAGTCGTGAGGGGATATAGAGGTCTAGCTAGAGTGGCCAATTATTATTTTTTTTTTTCGACTGAGGGTTAAAAATTCTTCAGCCAACACATAAGGAAACACCGAGATTCTTAAATTTCCTCCTGTTCTAAATTTAACCACCGAGATAACATTTTTACAGTAGTTTCCCCAATAAAAAGAACATCGAGGTGACTAAATAAAACAACCATTCCAACCACAAGGTTCAACACTGATCGAATTTAAATAACTTCATCTCATAATACAATATAAATCTACTGACAATAGAGGAGAATTACAAGGCCCTAAAGATAGCTCAACGAAATCGTCACAGGGGTTACATCAATCTAAGCGCAGAACTAAATGACAAGGAAAAGGGATGATTCCAATTCTAACACTTCCATTAACATCATAAGGGTTCATATACACGATACATAATTATTCTTTTATTTTAAATGAATAATTCACTTGCGTACCTGTGACTGATGGCGAGTAACTCGAAGACGCTATCCCGCTCTTGAGCTCCGTTCCACTCCCGCTCACCGACCGCCGAGACCTCACTGGTACCTCCCAGCCAATCGCTAGGGGTACTCTGCTTCCCCCTTAGCCCCCTGAGCTGCAAAGGGGCCACAAACTATCCAGATGGTATGTCTAGCTTCCCAGCTCACCTCACAAGGCCGAGATACCACTACTATCCGAGCTGGAAAATCCTAAGTCTCCAAAAGTAGTGAGTTAAGTCACAAAACCGGCAGCGTAACGTTACTCTAACCATTGATCCCCCTTCTTCCTTCTCTTCCCTTTCTTTTATAGAGTTTTAGACCTTTCGACTTTTTCTAAATCCCTTTTTAATTTAAGTTTTAATGAAATCCTCTAAAATTTCTCCATCGTACAAGTGTCATTCATCCCCCACTTTCCTCCAAATTTTATTTTCTTTAATTTATTTAAATGAGTCATTTCCCTCACCCACCTAGAATTGCACCTATATTTCCTCCTAGGTGTTCCTAGATCCCCTTACATGTTTTAAATACTTTCCCTAAAAGACGTTGTTAATTTAGTTCATTTTAGAAGGTTCTTAATTGCAGATTCCTTACTATGTTGACCTCTCTTTTTACCATAAGTTCCCAACTTTCCTTTATTATGTTTCCTCCATTACTTAGTTTCCTAATTCTGATTATTCCCTTCTTTCCCCTTTTTATTAGAGACAAAAGGTAGTTGTGCTATTTACCCTTTTCCCTTTATTATTAATTTAAAATCCTTTTATACTTCCACAATTAAATAATTTATTTCTTCTTTATAATTTAAAACCATGGATTTTAATTAAATTATTCCTCTCTTCATTTTACCCCCTAAATTTAAGAAGATTAAAACTATTTCTTGAGTGGGTTTTAGTTTATATCTTTACTTTTATTTTTATAGCGTCTTTTTCTTAAGGCTAAACAAAATTTTACCCTAGATAAGTTTTATACTTAGGTTTAGATTATGAATTGGGCGACAATTATTTAGGGAAGTCATTTTAAGAATTTCTTAAGGTGTTAAATGTCTTAGGGCCATCTAGGTTTGTTCCTTCCTCAACATCAATGTGACGTTCCCTTTAGGAGGCACCACATGCTCCAAGGGTGCCACTCACCTTGTTCGTCTCTTTTGTGCGACGTGCCCTTCAGGATGCACCACGTTCTCCAAGGGTTCCACTCGCCTCTTGTGTTTCTTTTGCGCGACGTGCCCTTAAGGATGCACCACATGCTCCAAGGGTGCCACTGGCCAACTTGACTGATTGGTAGACATCAATAACCCCTGGAGTCAACACTCCTCTAGGTGAACTTGTGGGAGACTAAGGGCTCTAAGGGATAAGGGCCCCGCCTTATTGCACGCCCCTTAGAATAATCATGAGCGACTGTCACATTCTTCCCTCACAGCATCATGGATCCTCTCGAACTAGGTAATCATTAACCTACAATTCGAGCCACGACGGGAGTGCTAGTAGGCCGTGGCAGGGCTGTTGTCCACACCTCTCCCTCAACCTCTATGGAAATTGTGTGTGGCCCCTTTACTCCATATGTGAGTCTGGTCGGCAAGATATCGTCAGCCTACATCATCAAAAATTGTGTCAGAACATGTCCACATCATATCATCCAATCAATGAAATATCACAGTAAATAAATCAACCCAAATAGCACACTCCTCGACTCAATCTGGAGTCCAAGGGGTTCCACCGATGCCTCTGCATCCTCAAGGTCCAAAACCCTGCACACTCAATGAAACTGAGTCAATAACACCTGTCTATGTCAAAGAAGTAAAACATCATCTCATCTATAATAAAGCATCATAATCAAGGATAATGTTTCAATATCATAACGTCCAGATCACTTGCGAGCAAGTGTCCTTAAGAATAAGGTTTCTTAGTGCGCCAGAGTGGGATGTTACAAAATTGTTTGACAGTATGCTCCTTAAAAATGAAGGGAAATATAATGAGTTATGTTTCCCCCCCACAATGTATCTATTATTAAACTTCAGTTTTTTACAAACGAAATATATTGAAACTATCTACATAGACTCTATTTTATGATGACTATAGTTTTGAATGTAAAGAATGAATATTATAATTTCTAGAATTTTTTTAAGTTGACCAATTGAATATTTTAAACAGATGTTTTCCCCCACCATGTATCTATCTTAATTTTTACTTAAAAGTAAAATCTAAGAATACCCTTTCGAAGAGAACAGTTTAAGGATTTTGATTAAAAATTTTCCATAATTTTCCACTATGCATTTTTACAGATATGGATTTTTCATTTCACCAAATCATAATGTCACCTAAAAATATTATGGACTGGCTTTTTTATAAAATTAAATAAAATTAGATACAAACAATGAAAATGAACAAAAATTATATCCAGTGAAAATAGATTCGATTTTAAAAATGTTGGTATCAAATTTGAAACTAAATCCTGAGTATTTTCATGATTTTGCTACCTCCAAAGTTCAAGTAAGATGGAGATAATTAATTGTTTCCTGCAAACAATCCCATTTGCAGGTTTTCAGACGAAATATTCTTTTGGCCGAAAAGTATTTTTTAACGGAATCCTTTAAAAATAAACCTTTTGGATGAAATATGATTACTGCAAGAAACAAATTCATCCAAAAATCTTGTACATGATTGTCGAGGGAGCCATCAGAGCATCATTCAATTTTATGTGTGAACTTTTGGCCGAAAAATGTTTTGATCGAAAAATCCTATCTTTCGGTCGAAAAAATGCTGCTAGAAATTTTGGAGACCCAATTCTTACAAAAGTGTTACCCATCTTCATGATTTTACCCCACTATCATTTATTCCATGAAAATTGTTCAAGTGACGAGTGATTTGTGAGAACAAATCCATCGATACCACACAAATTGATTGGGTTCTAAATATAAAGATGCAATTCATACCTTTTGTGTGTGTGACACATCATGTAGATCAAAGAAATTCTCTATGTTGAGTATCCATGTGATTGGATCCTTGCCATTAAACTTCCTCATATCGATATTAGGAAAGTGGTTGGTGTTCAACCCAAAGTCGAAGTTTCTCCAGTATTGATTCATCTTCCTTGTGTCCTCATCATGAATTTCATGGGATACATTTTCACTTTTAGGTGGCCTCTCTATTAAAAAAAATTCAATCCTTCCATGATCTCCCCTTTCAAACCATCCATGTTAGTATCCATTATTTCTTCCAACTTAGCTTCAGTTGAATCCATCATCCCTTGTAGTTCATATTTTGTTACTACCTTCTTTTGTAAATAATTTATGTCCCTGCGCATTTCTTCACCTTCATCAAGACTCCAAGAAGGATTGCTTGAAGGATTATTTGGTGTAGAAGTTCCATTTTTTGGTGGCATGTTGGACAAGTATCACTTTTAAATCTTGATTTCGAGGTGGTTATGCTAGATGTTCTTTATTTTTCTATATCTCCAACATTTCATCCCTTCTGGGTATGATAATTTTGTTTTGTAGTTATTTTATACATATTATGTGCAATTCCATAGGTCTGATCAAAATTGGATGTGCCAAGTGGAAGTTATGGTAACCTCCCGACACCTTGATGATTTTTTTCCCTTCCAGGAGAGCATACTTGTAAAGCATACCAAGAGAAAAATGTATGATATTTGATTCTGAAACTTGCACCAGAAATAATATACACTGTTCATTGTCCAATGCAACTAGTCTCACTTAATTTGGATACTCACTAAAGAAGATATCATTGTTTTACCTGGAACAATTGTTTGAGACTAGTTAATATGAGTGGCCAAATACCCTATCTTAAACATGGTGTATATACAAAATTAGGATGAACCATAAGCTGAAATTTTTATCAAAAATACCTTGATAATTTCTATGAATATCCTCCTAGTTTTAGGGTCTGAAACATGACATAAAAAAATTTATAGAAAAAATTATGAGATGACTAAATTGAGGATGATTCCAAAACCCTATCTTACATAGGCTATATCTCTGAAATTATAAGGCATCAGAAGCTGGAATTTGAACCCCACATAACTTGATCTATCTACTAAATATCCTCCAATAGGTTCTTTCTGAAACACTGTAGAAAAAAAGTTATAGTGAAAAAAAGTTATATTATCTATCTTACATTAGCAATTTTAGTATCCTTAAACTAAGATATCAACTTGATAAATCTGACCATTAACAAGTGCATGCTTGACTTTTGTAGTTTCTCTCTCCCCTAACTTGATTTTGTGGTTTACATCTATTAAATATAGAGGGGGATTATTGTGTGTTATTTTATTACTAGAATCATGTGGCCTTAACATAGTTGTCTTATCTCCTTGTTTTGAGTTCACTGTAGTACTTGATGGATTGATATAAGTGTGTATTTATTTATTTTTAGATATTAATTATATTTGTAGCTCAAAGTCATATATAAAAAATGAGGAATACAACGTTATTTTCCTTGATTCAAGAATAATTTGTAGAAATTCAATATTGACCCCTTTCACTAGTTATTCTGTACGATTCACACGAATCAATTCTTTTCTTTTAGGGATAGATTTTTTTATAATTTATCTTAAAGTGACCATAGAATATTTTACCATTTTTTCTACAAAAAATGTTTTTGATTTAAGGATAACATCTTAGCTTCATTTTTCACAGTAGTCCCAAGCCCCAATCATATTTTACTTCTTGGTTTCCCTCAAGTTTAGTGATGAATTCCCCGTAAAAATAATAATAATAATTTTAAATTTATATAATAATAATGAATTTCAATTTTTAATGTTAATTATAATAATTATAAATTTTAAATATAATTAAAGTGGTGGAGACATACTTCTTTTTCAGCTTGCATGATGTTGACATAACATATATTGTCCATAGCATCAAACCATATGATGCTATCAAGAGGTCGATATAATGCAATGTAGATGATAGGATGCTAGACATACTATTTTTTTCAGCCTCATATTGCATGATGTTGACATAACATATATTGTCCATAGCATCAAACCATATGATGCTATTAAGAGGTCGATATAATGAAATGTAGATGATAGGATTCTATTGAGAGGTCAATATGATGTAACGTATATGTTAATATGAGTAAAATACTATAGTGAAACAAAAGTAATATAGAAACAAAAATGACCCAAAATCAACTTTTACAACATTCTCATTGTGAATTTCTCATATAAACTAAAAAGTGTACATTGGGGGAGGAGGGGGGTTGGGTACCTCATTTATTTTTTACATGAGGGAATGGGGAAGATATTATTGGAGCTTAAAGATATTTTTAGAAGCAGTTAATAATAAAAAGAAAGGGATATTTCTAGGGCATCACCAACTCTCTTCATTCATAGGTAATTCTTTTTTCATTTTCTCTTATTTTCTTAAATTTGTAGATTTAAAACAAAATTGAATTTGGGTTTTAGGGATGGGAGAGGATTTTTGGTTTTTGAGATTGGATTTTGGCTTAGGTTTTCCTTCATTTTCCTCCAATTGTCTTTCTAAATTTGCAGGTTTAGAACAAATATATATTTGGGTTTTCTTTGTCTCTTCTCTTATTTTTCTTCTCCACTACTCTTCTCCTCCTCTTTATTTGACTATTTTTATTATCTCTCATCCCCCTACTCTTACTCTTCGTTTTATTCTTTCCACTATTTCTCTTTCTATTTTCTTTTCCATCTCCCTCCTCCCCATATTCCTATTCCTCATTTTATTCCCTACTCACTCCTTTCTCTCTTTCTATGGAATGTGTTCTTATTTTTGTTTTTTACAATTCCATAACCCAATAGACTAGGCGTTGGTTTGAGATTAAATACCAATAGTAGAGTGAAGGGTTCATGAAAATTAATCAAGGTTTTTGTAATGGAAAGGGAAAACATTAGTATTAAAG
>ML841336.1:13268-25763 GCA_009831015.1 Picea engelmannii | reverse complement strand
ATCTTGTACTTGAACATTTAAGTGGGGTAAAAGGAGGTTGCCCCCTCGAAGAGGCTTATTATCTGAAATTATCTCTTTTTCAAGGCGTTGATTACTTTTCCTGAGGTTTTTATATGCTATATTGATGTTTGGTTCTTAACATTGGTCATCAATGCAACATGCCCAATCTGCATCTGTGTAGGCAATAATTGATAGATTCTTTCCTTTTGGATACCATAATCCAAACTCTCTTGTTCCTTTGAGATATCTAAAAATCCTCTTCACTTCTAATACATGTGATTCATTTGGTGTTGCTTGAAATCATGCCACCTGTCCAACTATCTGCATTACATCAGGTTTGGATGTTGTCACATATAGTAGGCTACCAATAATTGACCTGTATTGGTTCTGATTTGTAGACTTTGAATCATCATATTTGCTCAACTTGCAACTGGTTTGCATGGGAGTGATAATTGGTTTGCAATCTTTCATTATGAACTTCTTTAACATTTCTCTAATATACTTGGTTTGAGAAATAAAAATTCATTGGTTGCTTTGACGTATCTGAAGACCCAAAAAGAAGGATAGTTGTCCAAGTAATGACATTTCAAATTCATTCTGCATATCCTTTGCAAATTTTTGGCTTAACCTGTCATCAATACTTCCAAAAATAATATCATCAACATAAACTTCAATTAATAAAGTACTATCTTGAGTTACCTTGATATAGAGGATGTTGTCTGCACTTCCATTTCTGAACCCTTCCTGTTGTAGATATTTATCCATTCTAGAGTACCATGCTCTAGGAGCCTATTTTAGACCATACAAGGCCTTCTTTAATTTACACACATAATCCGCATTCTCTGACAAATAAAATCCTTCTGGTTATTCAATGTAAACTTCTTCTTCAAGTTCCCCATTCAGAAAATCTAATTTTACGTCCATCTGATACACTTTAATATTTTTGGAGCATGCATAAGCTAAAAGCAATCAGATTGTTTCCATTCTGGAAACTGGGACAAATGTCTCTTCAAAGTTGATTCCTTCAACATGTGCATATATTTTACATACCAAACTATCTTTGTTCCTTGTAACCTATCCATCTTCATTCAATTTATTCATGTATACCCACTTTGTGTCGATTACATTCTTATCCTTTGGTATTGGAACAGATTCCCAAGTGTCATTTTTCTCTATTTGATCCAATTCTTCATCCATGGCCTTATTCCAAAATTCATCCTTGTTGGCCTCTTCAAAACATCTTGGTTCAATTGTAGATTAGAGTGCTAGGTGCGTTTTTTCTGGTAACGGATTCTTATTATAGTCTCAACTCTTGCATCTTTGTTTCCGATAATCTGATTTGAAGGATGATTCTTATGTGCTCGTCTTCTAGGTGTCTTTGGAGGCACTTGTTGAACTTGCTCTTCTGCTTCTATTGGATTCTCTTCATATTCCCCTTCTACTTCTATTGGATTCTCTTCATATTCCCATTCTACTTATTTTTCATCTTATGTTTCTTCTTCATAAAGTTGTTCCATTGATTCATTTTCTTCTTCCTTTAATTCTTGTCTACCTGTTTCATCAATTGTTACATTGATTCTTTCCACAACTTTGTTCAATCTCAAGTTGTAACACTTGTATGCTTTCCTTGTACTTGAGTAACCAACAAGTACTCCTTTGTCCACACGAGAGTCAAACTTTCTCATTCTTCCATCTTCTCTTTTGATGTAGCATTTTCTTGCAAAAACTCTAAAGTGCTTCACATTTGCTAGTCTTCCTTTCCATAGCTCGTAAGGAGTTTTGTCAGTGTTGTTTCTAAGCATTACATTGTTTTGAATGTGAAATTCTATATGCACTACCTGTGTCCAAACGATATCTGTCAATTTGGAATCCATTAGCATTGTTCGAGCCATTTCTTGTACTGTATTGTTCTTTCTTTCAATAACTCCATTCTATTGAGGTGTCATAGCAACATAGAATTCCTTTTTTATTCCATGCATGTTGCAGTAATCCATAAATTCCTTTGAAGTGAACTCTCCTCCATTATCAGATTTCAAGCATTTGATTTTGAATCCATTTCATTTCAACCATTTCCTTGTAGACCTTGAAGTTTTCAAAAGATTCTGACTTATTCTTGAGAAAGAAAACTGCAATCAATCTTGTATAATCATCAACTAATAACAAAAAGTATTTCTCACCTTTTGAATCCTTTGTTATAGTTGGTCCAACTAGACTAGTATGCACAGTTTCTAGTGGTCTTGTCATTAAATATTCTTTTGAATTACACATGGTCTTTGTTTTCTTTCTTTGTTGACAATGTTTGCATAAAGTGTTGGTTGGTTTCATGATCTGGGGCATTTCTCTAACTGCTTCCCTTTTGTTGACTTTGACAAGGTTATCAAAATGTATGTGACCCATTCTTCTGTGCCATTTGTAATATCCCCAAGACGAGACCATGTTGTATTTATGAATTGTAAACATGTTGTGTAGGCTGGTGAGCCAAGTGTTGATAAGTTGGTGGGATTATGTGTTTATTTGGCCGGAGAGCCTAGGATGCTAAGGACAGGAGCCTATTTTGTATATGTAATTATGAAAAAACATTAATAAAATATAAACACTGTTGCGTGCAGACCAACCATGAAGAAAGAGTGATGGGGGACTAAGCTTCCACAAGGTGGGTAAGGTAAAGGGGGCTGAAAGGTTGGAAAGAGGGGCTAAACTTAGGGCTTAAGTCCTTGAGAATAATAATTTTTAATTATTCCAAAGTTGTGTGAAAGACATGTGTTTATCCTAAGTCCTAGGAGAGGCAACGCATGCAGCTCCAACGTGTGCAAAATGGAATGCATGCAGCTCGAAGAAGACAAGTGTCGACATGGGCACATGCAGTTAAAGCTGACGAGTTAGCACGTGTTGGGGGTTCATCCTCCATTCTCCCATCGATTGTCTATCATGTTTGGCGTCTGCGTCTGATCTCTGCATACCCTCACACATCTCTGAAACTAGAAAATCGTGAGGTCGACCTGTGATTTTTTCCTGAGAAGTCGATGCATCCTCCATCTGAACAGTTTGCGTCTGTGTTGGACCTCCACATAACCATGCATTCTGAAAGCCAGAACCGCGAAGCTAACCTGTGTATTTCCGTGAACCAGCCTATCTTCTCTTGTAGAGACGAGTTCGTACCTTAACCATTTGGGTTGTTTTCTGGTGTGTTACCTGAGCCGTGTTGCGCCTTAGTGGGACTGTTGTCATTCTTGTACATCCATACCCAAATTCTTGTTGTTGATGTCACCGTGAATTAACCAAATTGCTATTGTTGTTGTTGTTATCCTCACCTTGTGGGAATTGAGTTGAAACTGGTTGAAGAAGCGGGTTGTCGGGCCCGTGGTTGAAAAGGCAGGTTGTCAGGCCTATGAGAAGCTCTCTCCAGGTGAGAGAGTTTGCTAGGAAGTGGTTTTCTCCCAGAAAGAGTCCAGCACCAGCTACGAAGATCTCATAATTCTTAATCCAGCATGTTGTCGAGACCCTGAGAGGGAGGTGAAGCAGCAATGGACTATGTCATAGTGAAGGTGTATACTCCCAAGTGGAACATTCATGTGGGGTATAAGAGTCCATGAGTAGTGGGTGTAAGAAGACTCCTGGAGAGAATCATTTCAGTTGCACTATGCAATTTTCCTGTAACCTCACCCTAGTCTAGTATTCCCTTGCCCGGGGTGGAGCTTAGTCTTAGCTCGGGGCTGAACCACTGTTGAGCGTGATGAGCAACGTGGTCTAAGGCTGGGAGGTTCATGGAAGGTCTACATGTAGTTGGTATATTTACTCTGGCTAAAATATAAGTATCAATTATGTGCTTAATTATGTATTTTATGCATGTTATGTGATGCTTGAATGTTATCATGTATTTCGTTGCATGTGGATTTACTGTCAATCTTGTTTGAATTTGAATGGTAACAGTAAACTCTGTGTTATGTGTTTTAAATTTGATTAAAATGCCTTATATATGTGTGTGTGTGTGTGAATGTTTTGCGTAGTAGCATTTCCCAGCCTGTTGGTGGCTGGGGACGTTCCAAATTGGTATCAGAGCCATGTTTCGACACTGATATTGGATGGGCCATGTTAGTGGTTAACGAGACAAAGTTTTCAGAGTGAATTTTTGTCAAAGTAGACAAAATTCGAGTCCAGAGCCAAGGTTTCGACGTCGAACCTAGATGGGTTGGATAAGTGGTCATTGGACCTGAGGTTTCAGGTAGAAATTGTGTCTGGAAGGACTAATTTCGGACCTCAAAACCTTGATGAGTGCCAAGAAGTTACCTTGGTCATGTTACGAAGCTCAGAAGGAGTAGCGGTATCATAAAACCACGACAGAAGTCGTATTGGACCGCAGAGTAATGTGGGTCGTAAGATCTGTTGTTGGAAGCAGTCTAGACCGTTAGATCTGTGTCCAGGAAAAAAAAGGGAGAGTTCAGGAGGAAACAGATCCCAAGTCGTCGGATCTGAGCGTAAAGGATCGACAGTCATTTGATCCAATTTGACAAGTGGTGCAAGATCCACAACTAAGGAGCGAGATCACTTCGGAAGTTCTGTGATCGAGGAGAAAGTGAAATAGCCAAAGTAGATCACAAACGTCCGTTACGAAGAACACGTGTCAAGAGATCGTGTACTTCGGGTGGAAGTACTTCGTGAGGAGGCAAGTGTTGTGAGTTTGAAACTCTCGAAGCTCAAAGTGCCGAAGTCACTCATAGTCGTTGATTGTGAAGGAGGACACGTGTCGGTAGATAGTGAACTCCAGGGGAAAGCACTCCAGGAAAAAGCGAGCGTAGAGGAGTTGAAACTCCCGAAGCCCGAAGAGCCAAAGTGGTGAGTCATGATGATGTCACCAGAAGGTGACGTGGACCTTTCCTATACCTACCACGTGCCCTCACCCAGAATGTTTATAGTTTTACTATGTGGGCCCTGAGGTTGAATAACATAGTTAAAAGTCGGAAGACTCACACTGGTGTTGATCATGATACATAAAGATCGACAACCAGGAAGCATTGCGGGGACCCAAGTTGCACAGGAGTTAATTCTCCAAGGTGGTCCCGCAATCCAAACCACGGTTTTCCCAGGGGGTTACATGTCAGCCTCATAGGAATTGCGGGATGAAAGGAAGGTTACTCCAAACCACGGATGCATGCCCCCGCAATTTGAAAGGCGTTAAGTGTTGTGAGAAACCGTGGGTCCTAGTGGATGTGTGGCGCTAGTTGTGAATTCCAGAGACTTGACCCTCCGGAAGGATGGTTCATAAGGGAACAAAAGAAATAAATTTCAAAAAGTTTTGTAATGTCGGGGTGACAAGACGTAATAACGTCACCAAAGATGACATGGAAGTGCTCGAAAATTAATGGTTCGGGACGTTGCGGGTGTGCGGATGTGAAATACTCCAAAGTCCCGAAGCTCTGAAGTCTCGGAGCTCACATGCTTGAAGTTCCACAGTGAGTATCATTCGTTGGATGTCGAGTAGTAGTGGACAGTTGATCTGCCCTACATTGTGAATTCGTTAATTCTGAACTCCGAGAGATCGTTGTGTAGTGCTTGGAAATTTTTCGAAGCCGAAGGCCGAAGGCCCAAGTACGTGCTTATTGATCTAGCGCTTGGTCACAGCCCTTGATCGCATGGGTTGGGATCTAATAAAAAGGGGCTAATGTCCAAAAATTATAGTAGAGCAGAGCTCCGAAAGAAGAAATCTTCGGGGATTCTTGATTTAACGAGAATCATAGAGAATGAAAACTGAACGTTTTCTTGAATCAGAGTTGTTTATGAATGTTGTTGGATTTGTTAAGGAATGATGGCCTGACAAATTTCGATTGTTTACACGTCGTGTTTGTGGAAGTTTAACAAGTACCAAAACCGAATAGAGTTGCCACTGAGTGCAAAGAAATGTAAGAGGCACAAACTACTTCCAGATCCGAGAATGAAGCAAAAGGAATGGATGTCCACTTGGGATTTGAAGGATCGAACTCCAATGGACATGGAGAAGAGATAGATAAGGAAGGGCATATGATGAAAATCATTTATCGATTGCAGAAAGATGCTCAGACTAATCGAGCAGATAACAGAAATCTCATGAAAGTCAGGGATCAACATGGAGAATTCAACCTAAAGTTGATGCGGAGCCTGGAAATGATCGAAAAGAAGTTGGATAAGGAAGGTGAATCAAGCAAAACATGGAGTCATGAACCCCCTGAGAAGAAAAGAATATCAAGAAGCGTTAGCAGGCATCATCGTCACTCCCCGAAACATTCCAATAAGGAGGCACACAGTAGTTCAAGCCCCTCTCCTACTAGAAAACATAGGAGATATGGAGTGGATGAACTAGAGGGAGAAATGAACAAGATTAAGCCTCCTACGTTTGATGAAGAACACAAAAAGGAGGAATATGTCGAGACATGGTTGCTTGGCATGAAGAAATATTTCCAACTGCAGAATTATTCCTCTCATGCAGAAGGAAGAATTGCAATGTATCAACTGAAAGGAAAAGCATCCGTGTGGTGGGATCAACGTGTACAGGTGTAGCACATTAGAGAGAAAGATGTTACCTGGAAAGAATTCAAGAAGTATTTTGAAAAGAAATACTTGACTAAAAGATACTATGATAGAAAGATGAAAGAGTTCTTTGAACTCAAGTTGGGCAGCATGTCCATTTATGAATACGAACGAAAGTTTTTGGAGTTGTTGAAGTATGTTCCGTTCATAAAGGATGAGACTATCAAAATTCAAAGGTATCTGAGTGGACTACCACCTTCCATTAGGGACGTTACAATTCTCTATACTTGTGGTTTCCTTGACAGCCCCAACATTAAATGGGCGTCTGCCTTGGCCTTTGTCCCCCTACGTCAGCCATTCTCGGCTCTCTAAACGATGGTTGCCCTTGAGGATTGTTTTTGAAAAAATGGAGGTTTGTTTCCCTTCTGCCTCTGCTCTTTCTTAAATTTCTCTGGTCATCCCAAGCCTTCTAAAAAGTAGGATTTTATCTTTGTTGTTCACATAAGCATTTCGCTCTTCTTATAGTTTCTTCCATAGTCATAGGGTCATCATACTGAATCTTTTCCCCACAAAAATGGCAAAGTGAGAGCTATCCATAATGTTCAGCAAGCTGAAACAGTGGAGGAAAACGGCAGTAGAATATCTAGGATCTATGCAGCCTTGGACAACAAGCAAGATGAATTTCAATCACACATGATTGAAGTGAAAGGTATGATCAACAACCATGCCTTTACTATTTTAATTAATTCAGGGGCTAGTCACAGTTATATAGACCCTAGGATGGTGGAAAGTTTTCAATTGTCGAGGAGAAAACATGTAAAATCTTGGTTAGAGCAGTTGGCTACAAGAACCAAGAGAAAGGTTACGGAATTGGTTAAGTCTTGTCCAATGGACATGAATGGATCGAGCACAAGGGTTGAATTGAACATTTTTTCTTTAGGTTCCTATGACTATCTAATTGGGATGGATTGGTTGAAACAGTACCATGTCATCCTAAACTGTCGTAATAAGGCATTCACTTTCCTAGATGAGGAGGGGAATCGGAGAACAGACCAAGGAATTCCTAGAGTTGTTGCTATCAAAGAAATCTCAGCAATGCAGCTAAAGAGGTGCTACAGGAAAGGTTGTCAATTATTTGCAGCCCATGTGGAGGAAGCATCTAAGGATGAGGTCTCAAAGATTGAAGACCATGCGGTACTAAAAGATTTTGAAGATGTATTCCAGGAGGTACTCGGATAACCCTCGAAGAGAGATATTGATTCTTCTGTAAAATTGATGCCTAGAGCAGCTCCAGTATCAAAAGCTACTTACAGAATGAGTACACAAGAGCTGAAAGAACTGCAATTGCAGCTTGAAGAGCTTATGAAGAAGGGGTATATACACCCAAGTGTGTCACCTTGGGGATCCTCGGTCCTATTCATGAAGAAGAAGGATGGGACACTAAGATTGTGCATCGATTTCATACAGTTGAACAAAGTAATTGTTAAGAACAAGTATCCTTTGTCGAGGATTAATGATCTCTTTAATCAGTTAAAGGATGCCAAGATATTTTCAAAGTTAGACCTCAGGTCAGGTTACCACTAGGTAAGAATTAAGGATGAAGACATCGGCAAGGCCACCTTCAGAACAAGGTATGGTCACTATGAATTCACAGTGGTGCCTTTTGGGTTGTTGAATGCACTCGTTGTTTTCATGTGCCTAATGAATGGTGTATTCAGAGAATATCTAGACAAGTTTGTCATAGTATTTTTGGATGACATCTTGGTGGAAAATGAAAAGGGCGGTGGTTTCGCTATCATTGATAAACGTCTGCATATCTTTGACCCACTTCATGAAGTAGTCTATTGTTAGGATGATGTAACGATGCCCCCTAGTTGAAGTCAGGTGATATGTAGTATAGTCAATCCCCCACTTGGTGAAAGGACCAGCAGCAATGACTGGAAACATAGGAGCAGGGTGTGCCCACATCTTCCGACATAAGATCTAGCACGGCTGACACTTCTTGACCACCTCCATACAATCCTTGACTAACGAGGGCCAGAAGTATCCTGCGCGTAGAATATTTTGGGTAGTTGCCAAACCAGAAAAATGACCGCCACATGCTTTGTTGTGGCAGTCATTCAAAATGAGCTCTGCTTCTTCGTGAACAAGACACCGTCTAAGAATGCAATCTACGCCTCGACGATACAAAGTGTCATCGAGAATAAGATATTTTCGCGCTTAATGTCGAATTCGTCGACACTCATCGCGAGAAGTAGAAGCGGAGCACTATTGATGATAAAAATCACAACGAGGAATTTCGTTCGCAAAGTATTGCTAAATTCTATTATTTAAACTATGCTAAGAAGATATAATACTAGAAGGTGGGACCCCCTTGTAGACTAGAGGATCGAAGATAGTCATATCACACATTTTATGTTGTTGTTTTGATGTTGCTTACAGGGTCTTATATGGTTGATGATGCAGTATTGGTTTCATTTTGACATAATGACAAGTAGATGATGCATTTTATGGCATGTTCTGTTATTCGAAGCTTTAATTTTATTTTATGATTGGCATATATTTACAGTTGTTATGTTTGATCATGTCACCATGATATATTATCTGTATACACTTGCAGAAAAAATATGTTAGTAAAAACATAAACCAAAGCAAAGGGAAGAAGCTTACAAAAAAAAAAATCCAAAAGAAAGGGCCTATGTTATGCTATGTTAGAAGTTATGTGCAAATAAAATGAAAACAAGTTAGTATTAATCCTAACTATTAATGGTTAGTGGCTATGTGATTTGCATTTGAGTTATATTGAGCGCATTTGATATGAAAATAGATATGCTATGATATGGAAGATTGGCAATGGTTAATGTGAGTGTTTTTGGTGGCACATTTGGCAAGCAATGAGGTCGCAGATTTCAGTGGTTTGGGAATTAATGCCATGGTTAAATGTATTAGTGAGTGTTGGCTATCAAGTACTTTGAAATTGAATGAAGAGGAGATGGAAGCAACGTGCAGTAAATGCACGTCACTCCATACTTCCCCATCGAGTCGTCACCCTAGTATGGTTATTGTTGCATTTCATTTTGCTAGTGGTTAAGCTCCGAGATCCAACCCTCGGAAGGAAACGCTCGACCAACTCGCTCCTTTTAAGCTATCGATTACAGATATGGTTATTTTTCACCCATCCATGAATTACGCTATGTGTATGAATGAACAATGGCTCAGTAATGCTCTGGTTTTTGTTTTCCTGAGATTGGCAACTGTGTAAATGCGTGGTTTTTTTTCTCTGGAATTACTATGTGGTTATTCATTTTGCAAGTAAAAGATTTGGTTTGGTTGTTGAAAATCGTGATGGCTCTCTATGGTTTTTGGGTGGATATGGGTATTATCACTCTGTGTTTTGGAGGGTTTCGCTATATTTATCCTTGCTGGCCACTTCCTCACAGTTATGAGGGTAACCCTGTCCAGTCGTTTTCGGGCTGCTATGTGGTTGTTGTGTATGTTTTTCGGACTGCCTTTTGGTCACTGTGTATTTTCCAAAGTCATGGTCGTGGGCTTATTCATATGGTCGTGGGCTTATCTTCATGGTCTTGGCATCAACGTATCTCAGATGTCAGTCTTAGGGTGGCCATTATGCCAAGATATATGCTTTATGGTTGATTGGGTGATATAAGTTATTCCTCGGGTCTGCATTCTCACTGACATTGTCATCAAATGAAATGGACAGAGGTTATACCTCTATGTGTTTTGGGTTCTTGTTACTGTCCAGTGGGCATTCACTTCTCATATGCATCGTTGTCCTACCCTACTCGTCATTAAATTGTGGCGCCATTGCACAAACCGGGAGTTATAAGAAACCATGTGCTTGTATCGAAGGGTCTTTGCCTATTGGTTGATATGTTTGGAGGACCTCAAGTCTCTCAGTGTTGTTGATGACCCAGCGAATCTTAATTGCTTCTTTGTATTCGTTGTTACAGAGCCTGANAAAAAAAAAAAAAATCCCTAACTGTCTTACTCAAATCGGGCATCTTTCTGATTGTCAAAGATTGGTTGTAAAATGGAGTGGTTATGACAGTTGCATCGAATACCTAGCTCATTTTTATTTGATTAAATTGGTTGAAAAGGTTGTGATTGGGAATCAGTGATAATGTGTAGTGAATGGTTGTCTCTTCTCATTATGCTTTTGATCATTGTATTCTTGCAGCATGGTGTTAATTGCAAGTTGGTGACTATTGTGTGTTTCACTAGTCTCGATCGGGATCATGGCAAATTATGGAAATTGATGACTGTGATTTCGTTGTTTCACTGTGTATCTATTATGGAGGCATCATGCATGTTTCATTTAATTGCATCATCAGTGATGAAGCTCGGGTTTTATATTATGGTTTCATTGCAAAGTTTTATTGGTTGATATAATGAAAACAACATGAAATCGAACAAGTGTTAGAAGTCTATTCAATTTGGTAAAGAGACCTATGTATATGTTTTATTGGGCGATTGCGAAATTATGGACAGTGTTTGATATTTTATAGCGATGTATTATGGATAGATATGGAGAAATTTTGTTGTGTGTTTCTTTCGATTTTGTTTTAAATGAAAGGAAAGGAATTAGAGACCAAGTATTCTCTTAACAGCACTGTTGAAAGTCTTAGTGATTATGAGTATGATTACAGACTGTGTTAATTGAGAAGTTTTGAAGAAATTGAATGTGGGACAGTGAACAGTTTTGACACAGTAATTTTTAAATTGGTATTGGTATGTTTTGTATTGAATACAGAGTTGTGTTTATGGATTACTGATTTGTTTTATGAACAATATTCGTTTTTTCCCTACCATTCTCTCACTTTTTCACACATTACAAGTCCCCTCGCCTTCCCATATTCACTATCCACTCCATGCTCTTAAAATTAAATTATAGTTAAATTAAACTCTATATGATAACAGTTAAAGGATGGCACATGGATGAATTACAGTGATATGTTTTGATTTACAATACAGTTGAGTGTTTGATAATTTGTTGAGCAGTAATCATGATCTACTCTCCTTCATATTACCACTTTTCGCTCAATACAATCCCTCACATATCCCAGGACACTTATTCACCCCCTTCTCATTGACAAGTATTAAACGATTTTTATGGATTGGATTGCACGAGTCTCATGTATTGCTGAGAAAAACTTTGTTTCATATTTAAAGAGATGTCATGTATAGTTGTTGAAGTAACTAGTTGCTAATCAATAATGCATACAGGAATGAACGTTTTTAGCAGAGATAGTCGTGGTCGTGGTAACAGAGGAAAAGGAAATTGGAACAGAGGCCCTAGAAGGCCCAAGTTTTCTATACATTTTGATGCAGACTCGCAAGAGTTGAGCTAGCTATTCCAAGTTGGATTTTTGAACTGGGTTGGACAATGAGTGATCTAACCTAGGCCAAAAAGGCTTCCCTTCCAAGCCCCACATGTCCCTAGTATTCCAGTTCCACCTCATGTCTCATTACAACTTGAAGTCCCTGGAAATGACATATGGCAAGAGATTGTCCACCCGACAATCTCCCAACATCATGGCTGGCCCAACTTGTCTCTACCTGCTCCTCCACCTATTAATAAAATTGTCCAAGATGCCCCTATAATGCAGGCACCACCTGCTATGTCGAAGCAGATCTTCAATTCCAGAATATTTATGTACTGGAATCCTTCTTGAATATGGTCTTTCCATTCTTTGCCAGCACTAAACTTAGTTATCTGTCAGATACTCGGCACTTTGGTTTTATTTGGCAGGACTCCCATCGAATTAGTGGATTAAGCACTTTTATTTAGCACCCAACGGAAATCACTCTAACACTTTTCTTTCCATTTAAGCCCCAACGGAAATCATTTACCTTGTCGTGTCTAACACCTTATGACCTTTTGATATGACCAAAAGGTCCCAACGGAAATTCACACACCGTACAGGTTGTACCCTCCATGCAAATTCCGCTCCCATCCTCCATTCGACACGTGGC
>ML841335.1:22459-45819 GCA_009831015.1 Picea engelmannii | reverse complement strand
AAACTTCAATTTGACGGATCCAATTGTCCAATTTTTTAGCATTAAGTTCTCCATTATACATAGGTAAATCAAACTTAATATCAAGCTTTAAATGAGGCATATTAATATCAACTTTTGTTTTTTGCTTTTCAAATGGATAAGGAATAGAACTATCAAGAAAAGATGGAGAAGTTGGTGGCGTTTTAGGGGGATCCTCATCACCTCCTTTCTTCTTATCTTCTGTATGAGATGGTCCACCTTGTTCACCTTTATTTCGATCTTGATAGAGCTCCTCTACCATCATTTTCATTCTCATGAAAGCTTTCAGAAATTCCCCTTCAGAAGGGATAGAAGAAGCTGCTTCTTCTCCTTTTGGTGGAGACATCCTTCCTCTTCTTGATCCAATCTCTGGATCGAACTCTTCAAGTTCTCCTTCACCACGTTGAAGCTTGGATCTTGTTAACATCAACTCACAAAACAAATGGTTAACCTCGCTCTGATACCAACTTGATCTGAAATTTTTACTTGATCTTTAACCATTACTTGCATGTGAATTTCTTAATTGTTAACCATCTTTATGAATGAAAAATTAAAGAACCTTCATCAACACATAAACATGTAAGCATATTATCTAAGAACAAGAATTGGCAACGGAATTCGCCAGACTTCCTGGCTACCGCTTCGGGCCATTTTCCAAATGGGAAGGCTGATAGATTAAGTATTCAAATGCTTACAAAGTGACTTTTGAGTTCTTTCTATCATATACAATAACAGACTTCAACAACAACTGCAAGATGAAACTCTGAAACATGGATACCTTTATGTGTATCTGGAAGGTTCTGTGAGCACTTTTCTGTCTAGATGTCTGAATGCAAAAACTGAAGTTGGATCTAGAATCCTTGTGAAAAATCAATACTTTTGAGTATAAACTCGATATATTTCTGAAAATGGACTCTGAATGCCCTTTTTGGCACTATTCCCAATCTGCGCCTGATTGTATAGTCTGTATGGCCTTGGGATGCATGCCAATTTGGTACCACCTTGAACTATGTGCAAATTCACTTCGTTCACTATGCAGCATCACCTCGATCTACGTGGCTATCTCTGCCTACATCCAAACTCATTCTCCCTCCTCGGGATGCATGACCATGCTCCATTTAAATAATAAAAAATAATGGTTTTGGGGGGGCGTGAGCTATGGGTCACGTGCCCTTTGAAATCCCCCATATCTCTGCATCTTTTTAATTTATTAGTGCCATTACTTGCCACGTGCCATGGTGGTGGCACATTGGTATATTTGTTAGTTATGGGGTTGGAAGTACTGGGGTCAAACCCGCAGGCTTCCCCTCCTTAGCGCAATTTGTTATATGTTTGTTTTACATATGGTAATATGCATGGTTTTAATACTATGGTTGTGCAACTTTGGGTTTTAATACATTTGTATATGTGACATGGTATAGTTCAAAAACATATTTCAGGCGCACTATGTTTTAAACATATGTTTTATATGATTTTAATACCCATTATGTTATATGGTGTGTTTGGCTATGGTTTGATATTTGGATTTAATATTATATTTTTGGGTTTTTTTTTCATATAGTTTTGATATCCATTTAAATACCAAGGGGATGCCTTGGTCAAGGGATAGGCTCTTGAACATCCCTTTTTTTCAAACCAAATCATATTTAACCCCTTTTTTTAACCATTTTTAAATTATCTTTGACGAAACTTCCATTGCTCATATCTTTGTCACCTGGAGACTGTTTTTCCTGAAAGAAACGTCATTGGAAAGTTGTTGAAGAGATCTTCCACTTTGTAAGTTTTACTTTGCAATTTGAATACTTTAACTCTATCGAATTTTGAGATGATCCACCTGGATCAAGGAGTCAGTTGAAGAAAGTAATATCGAATATTGTAAACACGTGCGATGTGACATATTACTGAATCGTAATAAAAGATTGAGAGATATATCTTCATGGATGTAGCCTAGGAGGGGGTGAACCATGGTAACACCTGTGTTATGTGAATGAATGTATGTGTCTTTATTGTTGTTAAATGATAAATGTTAGATGAATGAATTAACTAGTTAGATCTGGTATTCCACATGCATGAGTAGAATGGTTGCTATGATTATATGTTAAGACTGAATGAATAAAGATTATAAGATACAACCGCATATCTCCACTCATTCCCAAGTTGAAAACACCTGAGTATAGTAGCCACCCATAGATCTATCTCGGGTGAGACTGCATAGTACACTCTGTGTGTTGCGTTGTCTTCTAGTTTTCCAGAGCGATCGATAGTTTTAGAGGGATTTTGTTGGGATCTTATCAAATATGAACCAGGGTCAATCTATGATAGTAAGGTAGGATCAAAATAACCCATAAAGAATCTTAAGTAGAAAATACAAAGACCAATAAAAGGGTAAAATCCAACAACCCTCTTCCTCCTTAGGAGGGCTCTTGAGTTCCCTAATTGAGAGCTCTTCTCTCCTTACAATGGAATAAATGGTAAATGGTGAAGAAAAATAGTGCTTGTTCCCTCAAGAGGTGAATAGAATGGCCTATTCCAATGGTGTTTGAAGGCTTCCATCAGAAAAGAGGATTCTAAAAGAATAATTCTTACATCATATCAATACTTTGAAGATCTTGGTTTCTTATCACACCCATGGCTCTTATTTATAGCATAAATTCAAGGAAAAATATAAATGGTTCATAGTGTGAACAAGGGGCCTTTTAGAGCACTCTCTATCCCTTGACTATCCTCCAAGCTAAATTTCTCTCAAATATGAGTGTCAAATCGCTTTGGATGTCAGACTAGAAGTGGTTGAGGGACCAACAAGATTCATAAATGTGTTGTTCATGGAAGTGAGCGGCTTTTCTCATATACAATCATGCATTTTGCACATAGTGTTCACTGAAGGCTTTGTTAGGCCGCACATACTATGTGTTGTGCGCACGCTTCCTTTGGTGAATTTGTGCACTTTGATTTTTGACCCAATTGTATAGTTTTTTCCTTTTGATAGAATTTAGTGTTGTAGGTGCACTATTTGTTGTTGGCATTGATGTGTTTCTTCAACCATTTGCGTGAAATGTTGTGGACAATTTTTCAATGATAATACTTAATCTTTTAGGAAATATATTATAATATTCCCCTAGAGATAAGCCCGCAAGCTTAACTCTTTTTCCTAGCCTCTTAGCCCCATCTCTTTCCCTACCGAGTGGAGATTACTCCCCCATTATTTTTTATCATGGTCGATTGTTGGCACAGGGGAAGACCTAGGGTTCAACGCTTCAACATCGCACCAAAAAAACCCTAACGACCGGCCCTTTTGGAAACATGTGTGAAGCAGATCAAGTCTCACCCGAGATAGAGGAAGGGGGGGTTGTAGGACTCATGTGTCTACAACCAAGATAGGACACAGATATGTGATTACAACACTTAACAAATCACTTAGCCAGTAATATGCATTATATTATGATTCTCATTCACATTGCAGATTAACCCTTATTACAGATCAGTGCAATAAAAATCAAGATCAAGCCTTTAAAACCTCTTAGCACGTAGCATTAGCTTAGATCTAACATTCAAATACCATTAATCACTAAGAAGCAACATTATATGTATTCATCATACATTATAACAACAACACTAAGCATAAATCACATAAACAACATCACACAAAGCACATCAAGACACAGGATATACGTGGTTCACCCCAGTGTGGGGCTATGTCCACCAACTTTGTCTTCTTCTTCTTCTTTATTAGTCTTCGGTATTCTTACATTCATTTTCTCATGTGCATAAAGCCACAATGCCCAACTCCGCAGTGGACAGGTGATCTGCGCACAATGCACTAGATCCACCTTCCCCCAAAATCAGGTCAAGGAACAGAGCCAACTCCTTCATAGCACAGAGAAACTTAAAACACACTTTCACTTAGCTCCACAAGCCTTAATAGACTCTTTGTACAAATCCAACTAGTCATGCACTAAGCCAATCAATAACTACTACTTTCTACATTACATTCCTTTCTATATATACTTTTACAAAAGGGCCTAGACATGGGTAAACCCATGGGCCGACATCCCATAACTCGTTACATAAATCCTAAAACCCTTTGATGGGTCCACAATCTCACAAAATGAGTGAGATCCTGCGATCTCTGCTCCACCTGGGCACTCCATCTTCGACCAGCCTGTCGAAGTCCCAAAAATGGTCCAACACAACCAATGTTTCCTCAAAACTTGGTCAAGGGCCAACATTAATCTACACACATCAATATATTTTATTAATGATATGATTGTTTACATATACAAAAATAATCTCATTGGCCTTAACATCTATGCCTTCCAACCTAATCATCACATAAGCCTCCTAGCTTATAATCACTTGGATCACCAGCCTACAAAATATATTTACATTCACAATTACAACCGGGGTTGTGTCTTGGGATATTACATGTACATAGGGTATACACTATTCCTCGCCTAGAAGTGCCCCCCCCTCCAAGGGTTTGGCCTATGTTCCTAACTATTGAATCAAATCACACGCACTATGGAGTGATTGTATATAGAAAACTATAATTGATCATGTATATTATTGGAGACAAATATTACAATGTTGATAACCACTATTGCTTCCCCCTCTCATCATAAATGAGGATGCTCTATTTTTATAGCATGAGAGGGTATATTTTACACTCAGAAATAGAAATAACAATGTTTTTGTATTCCTAGGAGGTTTTGTTTTTGGTTACAAACTGGAGCTTGGAGTGTCGTGATCTGAAACCAAACCCATACAAAAAATAACAATTTTCTTATCAAAACCCTGGATCGTTTGGACATCGTGACTCTATTTGTGCAGTGGGAAATCATACTAATAGATTAATTGTATAACTATAGGGTCCTACTTGATTCAATTCTGCCAATACCAATGTCGTGTCGTTCATATTTTCAAGAGAAGTCCAACCTAAACAAGCCTTTTATCAAGTCGACCAACTGCAGTTATAAATTTTCTACCATGTCGGCCTTCCATGTATCAGTTTAAAATCACTTCATACTCTTATATGCTTCCAAAATGTCACATGTTTCATGTCATTGATGGGGGATACACCAAGGCCCTTCTGTGATGATTATTTTCCTTTTGAATTCAACACATTATACAGGAACAAGACCTAGAAATCATTCAGTACCATAGAGCCTGCATGCCTCAATGGTAGGTTTCTTTGCTTTCAACAGTGGGTTCACATCATTGACCCATGATTGGAAGATTCTATCGAGTGTTCAAATTCAACTCAATTATTCACATTCATTGGATTGTACTAGGGTACCTTGGGATTCATTGACATCAATGGTGATTTCCCTCGCACTTGTTAATGATTTTAATTAACGACCGGTAATCAAGTGGTTTCTACCATGTTTGAATTCAACACATGTAATCACATGGCTAGATTCATACTTAGAAATAGTGGAAATGAAGACCCTGGATCTTATCACTTTGGTCCAGGTTGTGACGGAGTATTTGCAATTTTTATTGACACATAGATCAACTTTGTATGTCTTGTGGCTATGTCCGAATTTGAATTCTTTTAGAGAATATATCCACAGTGTATTCATGGTGGCTATGTTGAATCATGATGACATGAATCCATAATGTATGTTTCATGTCCATGAATCACTTGACACATATGATTAGAGTCACATGTAGTCTGAGCATGGGAATGCCTACCTCAGAAATGGTATGATATTATGCAAATGCTTGTTTGTTTGCAGGTTCCTGATCGATGCGCTCCTTGTTTTCGACACACACATTCTAAAAAGTATTTCAGTTTTCACGAGTTCCAGCTTCATACTTTAGGGGTCATTCTGTTACACATTATTTTGGTCACCTCAATGATCACCTAAAAACATGTGTTCGTGTTCCCTAAAAATATTAAAAGAGACTTTCTCCATGGGAAAAGTAATTTGCTTTCCTCTGCCAAAACCCATATGAAGGAAGATTGTTGCATCCTACTATATGCATGGGGTGAGACGATGCATGATCGTCTCATCCTACACTATACCTGGACTACGACGTCGTTGCATGATACTACATTCATATGGTGCGACGATGCATAAATCTTGGGAAAAGTCAAAATTCACGAATGTTCTAGAAGGGGATCTTCTAGAAGATGAGGTGGCCTCTGATCGGTTTGGATCTTAATCACTTCTCTGATTTGGTGGGATCATCCTAATCTCCTCATCCATCTCTCTTTCACACTATATAAGGAGGGATATCTCATGTAAAAGGCTAAGGTTGAATAGGCTAAGAATTGTATGGAGAGTTCTACTTCAAATTATGCTTGAGAGATTTGCTTGATATCTTTGCTTTAGTTCTTCAAGTTAGATTGTGGATATTATTCATTCAAGGCATTAGAGAAAAGGTGTGTGTGTTGAAGCAAGGATCCATCAAAAGAGGACCTTGCAACATCAAGGCATGGGTTGTATTCTCCACTTTCTATTTCACTTAATACAGTAATGCATTTCTTCCCTATATGAGAATCTTGTTTTCTATTGTATAATTCCTTGATCATATACATAGACTTCATTAGACTATATGTATCTTTGTTTTTCCTCTTTGTTGGTTTATGGTTCTTAGACAGGCTTACTATTCCGCAAACTCAAGGAAGGAACTACAAAGACAACACTAGTGAGGAAAAGCATTGTTTAAAAGGTATGTCTCTTGTAACTCATTAAACTAGTTAAATGATGATGAAGTTTAAGTTGAAGTGTGCATTATGTTCTCTTTTATTCTAGTTTCCTATGGAATCTAGGGATATATGTTTATGTCCTCATTTATAGATTAATCCAATAATAGTAGGATTGAAAGTTTCATAGTTCTTGGCTTGAGTCTGCAAGTTGATCGTTTGGTCACACATGAAAATTGTGGCATTCAAGGAAGAACCCTCATGTTGAGGGGTACTAGCCACACCCCCTTGTATAGGGGTAGGATTTGTTTCAACCATGTGTTGAGGTTGAGGGGGAAAAGGATGAGTTAGGACAGTGGGTTTCTAGGGGCCTCTTTGTGGAGCCAAATATCGATGGATCTCATCCTTCTTAGGATACCGATGAGTAGGTTGGTCCTCCACAAAAATCTTGTAGGGGAACCAAATATTTGTGTTCTCTCTCATGCCCCCCCTTGATTGTTTTGGGTGGGAGCGGTCCCTTGTTGAGTGTTGGAATTTTTTCTTTTTATTCCTTTTATTTTTTCTTCCAAGTTGATGAGTATTATTTAGTCGTGTGTATTGCAATGAATTCACCTTGGAGGTATGAGTAGTCACCATTACATTTTGAGCATTAGAGATATACTTTTATGGGTGTGATGAGATAGACATGTCACTGATCTGGTCATCTAATTGGCCCATAGAGGCATGGGAGACAGATCCCACCACATCATCAACATGGATTCTTGGGTTTGTATTTTTAGTATCTTTCAATTTCCTCATAGAATGCAGGATGATATCATAAAGAGTGCTAGATTGAGAGTAAATCAAACCCAAGTGCTAGGAATGCATGATGGCTTTCTCCTTAATAATTTCCCCAACCATAGCCATGTCTTTGAAAATGGGTGGTAGGAGGGACTTTGTGAAGAACTTCGTTAGGATTTTGTCCTAAATGTCAGTCTTGATCATCCTACATCTTCACCTCCACTCATGTATATGATAATAAATGTTAGTGGAAATATCATGTTGTAGAGATGTCAAAATATCCATTCCAATATCATACCATATAGGCAATTGGTAATGTGTTAGAAATTCTATATCCAAATTGTTAAAACTATTGAAGGAAGCACCTTCTAAGTCAATGTACCATTTTGTGGCACTTATAGTCAAGGATATTTGGAAAATATACAGCCTCACACTATCATTCATCAAAGAATTGGATAAGCACCATAAATGATATGTCATGATGTGCATGGAGGGGTATTCTCCTGGCTTGCCATCGGATTTGGGCATATATTATGGTACCTTCATAGGCATGACTAAAAAATAATGCTTATGGGAAATAGGGTCATTTTTCAAACATGAAAAATGAGGTAAGTCTAAAATTGCAAGGAAAGGAAGCAATGTATGAACAAATGAATATTGGGAGGAATATTATCTTCCTGAAGTCCCAACTGAACCTTGTGGTGCCCCTATGTTTTTATTGTCAGAGGTTTGTGGTGTTTTATAAGAGTAAATTCCCCTAGGGATGGTAGAACTTCCAGGAGAATGATTGTTCCTTAGACTAGACGTGCCCCTGAGGGGGTTTCCCCCAAGGGTAGGTGTAGAATCTAAAGTAAAAGTGTTCCCAAAACTATTCATAGGGAAGAACCCCTAGGACTAAAGGAATGAATAAAGGGAAATCTTGCCCATTGTGAAAATTTTCCCCCAATGGATAGTCCCCTAGGGAAAGGTGTTCTAATCCATGGGAATTTAAACCCTCCTAACATACTAATTTCCCCAACTTGACTAAGGACTTCCCCAAAACCACTAGGAATATTCCATCCAAAAGGTAAACCAACACCTGACAATGTCGAGCCCCTCACAGGAATGGTGAAGGTGGAAGGAATTCCACTCCCCATGCTAAAACCAAGGTTCAATCCCCCACCAGAAGAAGATCTAAATGTGTGCATAATAATGAATAGGATGGGCATAGGAAGGCTTGGTAGAATGAAAAATGGAAATGAAGACACAGTCGATGTCCCCTAGATTGAGGAACCTATATAAAGAGGCATAGACATTGTAGTTCCAATGGGCTTAGGGAAGGTAATGTGGACATCACTAGGATTCCCCTAGTCCTACTTGCATATTGGCTCGATCGCTCAACCAAATTGGATGACACACTTGGTCCTGACATGGTGTGAGGATCACTAAACAAAGGAAACATTTCACTAAAACATTACCTTACCTGGATAAGTATGGGTGCTTTAAGATTAGTCAAAGGAGGGTTAAATTTTGGTGGAGGATTTTCATCAAACACTTCCACTTTAACCAAACTAGTCTCCTCAAACCAAAGATGAGACTCTACCAATTCTTGGTCACCTATTTCACACTGCTTAAGAGGTGGTTGTACCTGCGTTATTATCTCTATTCCTCATAATCGACAGGACCGATGTAGTGATTCAGCCACGGTGAAAATAATATGTACAAATCGAACACAATTCAACCTAAGGTTGATCTAGACTTGGAATCAAAGAGAACACCCCTATCAAATCTAGGATAATAGAAAGTAAACCAATGAATCAGGGGGGCTTCCAAAAACCAAACCTCTAGGGGAGATGAAGTCCCCACAATATTGGATAGAAAAGGTATGAGGAGCAGTTACAATGATCTATGTGAAATAATTGTGAATGGTGCAAGCACCCTTTATTAAGGAGGGCATCCTTCAGGGGAATTGAGACCATGAATCAACTTCTTCATTAGGTAATATAGGCATGTCCCACCTGTAGTCACCTATGTTGGCTACCTATTAATGGTCACTAAGGCTACCACCTCACAATCAATGATTGGGTGAACAATGACAGGTCCAACCAAACATAAGGGAAGGGTAACTATGCCCCAAAATTTGAAGGTGTTACCTCACACAGAGGCATGGAAACAATAAAACCTATGTATACATAGTAATCAAAGCGATACCACAAACACCAAAACAAGAAGAGAGGGGTAATATCCCTACATACCCCGATGCGACCTCGTTCTTGACTCCTGTGTAAGAGGAGCTTCCCGACACAATGGTTGTAAAAACATATTTTTCACTCTTAAATGACTTCTAGGTTTTGTTTTGGTGGCCTTGGAGAGTTAACTATCCAATCCTATTCTAAGGCCCTAAGGCTATCTAATTTTGGTTCACTAAGAAATAAAAGTGTCTAATATATTTTAGATTACACAATTCGTTTTATAGTTGTTTCTTATGTCACATGGAAATGAATGAAACCTTTATGGTGTTTATAACTCTTTACCCAACCCAACAATGCAATTTGTTCACTTAAATGAATTCTATCTAGGGGAGGGAAAGAGCATTTTTCCTTTTCTTTGTAAACTTCACAATACAATCTTGAAACACCAAGCAACCATACACACAATTAAGATGCAAAATTGTTAAAAGTATTAGAATCAAAGACTTCGCCAATGCACTTTTGTTCTAATTCTTCAAAATCTTGTATGCATGCAATTTTGTTTATTTTTACAAATGTAATGAAAAATATTCTTAATATAATCAAGAAAAAAATATGCAACTGGAAAACCAACAAATCAACAAGCATAGGGTAGTGTGATATTGTTATATATGCCCCCTAGCACACTCCAATGTCTAAACAGGATCTCAACCCAAAACTTACTTAAAAGAATGGATCTTTTATTGAACAATAATCACAAGAGGACAAACCAAATGTAATGAATATCAAGTAATACCAGATCTTCTCAGATATGTTGAGTTCATTTCCCAACCTTAATGGTTAACTAGACAGTAAACAAACTTAACGAATCAATCCAAACAAGCCACACAAACACACTACAAAGAGAAATTGAAGGAAACATATGTGATAATATGATTCAACCAAAGGAAAGATATTAATAGTACATATCACTCACATATCTCTGAGATCATAGGACTCAGATCCAATCACAAAGAATCTAAAAATTTTGTAGTTTTCCCTGGTTAAAGAGATCATCGTGGGACAAAATCCTTGCAATAGATGACACATCGAATGACAATAGTAGTGCAAAAAGCGAAAACTACATAAAATTTTCTGTTTTGAAAATAAATATCCATCTCATATCTATCATATCTAAGAGATCTAAACTTTGACAGAGAAATGGGGAATACAAAAACTAAGTCACAAATCGAAAACAAAGGCTAGTTGGAAAGGGATTATAAACTAGAGAAGAATGAAATATTCTTCCCCAATGGAGTTGTCAGTTTTGTTATGGAGAAATCTCACCAATATGGTAAGTTAGATCTCCCTAGGATCTGCCTACTAATCCTATAAATATAGTGGGGGTATACTTCTAATGGTTCTCCCTAGATCTAAGTGGATTTATTTCCTTTTAACCAAGAAGGGTGGTGATCATACATCTTTAATCGATAGTTGTCCTTTCTTATCTGGATGATGTATCTCCTAAGATCTAGATCTAGCTCATGTAATATGCTTCCTACACACAAGGATACAAACAACTACCAATATACTATTCTTCTAGTGTAAGGAAAATTAAATCCGCTATATCTATCCTAGTCTATTTAACGTGAGATCAGATCTATCTTATACAATTGAATTAGAAAATGTATATAGAGGGGAACGAATGAAAATAAATGTTCATTAGAAAATGTATATAGGGGGCATCCTACTTGGCCCCTTGCTCCTTTCTCCTCCTTATCTTCTCAACCAAACTAGGAAATATAAATGGGGCTATTGTAGATGGAGAAACACCTCTGTATTTGGACAACATAACTTTGAAAATGATTATTCCTCCTCGTGCTCAATATTTTCCTTCTTTATATATATTCTTGGAAGATTATTGGGAGAGCTTATAGATCCTCTAAAGACCAATGGATACTCTAATGGTGTGATTTACAAGGCTCGTGCCATGAAGAAACAACTCATCCCTCGCCTATCACTTTGAAACTCCATGAATCTAGAAGGTTGCAGGGGTCGTCATTAGTTGAACTATAGATGACCAATGATGATCATCACTTGTTGTCTCATGTATGACCCCCAACTACCCTAAAAATGAAACAAATCCTAAGCTAGATATGTGTCTTGGATTTCATCTTCTGTTGGATTCCCTTCTAGCCCTGTAGGGTGGAAATCAAGGCTATAAAAACAATATCTCTTTATTCAACAATTACTAAAACTATGAAGGTAGATTAGCCTTGTAAGTGGTCCAAGTTACTTTATTGGGTGGGTTAGGAGTGAATGGAATGGGAAGTCATGGATGTCCTATGGACGAAATAAGTACGTTGAAGTTTTTATCATGTAATAGTGGTTACATAAATGATATTCTGAGGAAATTATTAATGGATTTCAAGGTTAACGCACATAGGCAAAGAAATGTTCATTCACTTCAATAGACAATTTGAGTTGGGAAATATGCATGGACATACTATGGTGCTTTAGGTCTTCTTAAATGGGTCTCATGAAACAATGACATCACTAGTGTAGCAATGGAACTTGAATTCTATAAAATTTATCTTCAAGAAAACCTTCATTTGTCTTTTACACTTTCCATTTGCAACTTTATGGAATGTCTTTATATTGAAAGTCAACAACTAGAACAATTCTACAACAAGTTCTTAGGAACTTGAACTTTGAACATGGTGGGTTCAAGGACTCGTCATTATATGATAGCATACTTGATTTGTTTTCATGTCTTGGTGAAATTCCCTTTTCATGAAAATTCCTCTTTGGAAATCACTCATTCATCGATTGACCTTCATGATCCTTCTTTGACCTGCAAGAAAAACTAGTATTTTCCCTACAACACATGATGATATTAGGGAGGAAATATATATKAACACTTTATTCCTCCAAGAAACATCAATAATTATTACAAGGAATCCATATAAAGTAGATCTCAAAAACGAGTCATTGAAAAAAATCCATTGTTACCTACTAAGGAGTAGTGGTCAGCCTAGACTACCCGATAGTGTTTCAATGATAAATATTTTGTTTCATGTCTGATTGGAATGATTACAAACCTAGATTAAATTATATTCATAGATTTATCTCTAGTACAAACATGTTTTGAAATTTCTTTGAAATGACCTGTCAAACATGTTGAGGAACAAGTTGCAAGGCATAGTTGTTTTTTATTTTCAACGTAGACCAATCGTCACAGTTTTTGGAACAAATKTTTCGCATGATGACGGATAGAMTTGATCCCAATTGGATATGGAAGTACATTTATGTATAATTATCCAATATAAGTAGGTTTTGAAAAAATGAAGATTTGATGGGTCAAGTATACCAATGAACATCCTAGGAAACAAAGTTTTAGGACTGCAGATTTAGAATTGACSATTAGTATTTAGGGAATAAATTTCTCATATGATATCMAAATGGAGTGATTCAATTTTTTTTGGAAACCAAGTTCATGGGAAAATATGCCATAGAAACAAATTTAAAAAATTCATCACAAAGAGTCTGAAAAGTCTGCAGTTTTCCCTAGTTATAGGGATTATCGTGGGACAAAATCCTTGCAACATGTGACACGTCACATGATAATAGTAGTGAAATAAGTGACAACTGCATAAAATTTTATTTTTTGAAATGAAATATCTGTCTTAGATCTATCATATCTGAGAGATCTAAAATTTGACAAAGAAACAGGGAATATAGAACTAAGTGACAAATATGAAACCAAGGCTAATTAGAAAGGGATTATAAACTAGAGAAGAATCAAATAGTCTTCCCCAATGGAGTTGCTATTTTTGTTACAAAGAAATATCACCAATACGATAAGTTATATCTCCCTAGGATCTGCCTACTGATCCTAGAAAGATACTGTGGGTATACCTCTGATGGTTCTCCCTATATCTAACTGGATTTATTTCCTTTTAACCAAGAAGGGTGGTGATCATACATTTTCAATCGACGGTTGTCCTTTCTTATCTAGTTGATGTATCTCCTAAGATACAGTTCCAACTCCTACAATATGCTTCCTGCAAACAAGGACACAAACAACTACCAATATATTATTCTTCTAGTGTAAGGAAAATTAAATATGCTAGATCTATCCAAGTCTATTTAACGTGAGACTAGATCTATCTTATACAATTGAATTATAAAATGTATATAGGGGGAAACCAATGATGTATTATCTTAAATTGTGAATAATACACCAAACATCATACCTTTAGTGTAGATGAATCCTCCTTGGACCCTTGCTCCTTTCTCCTCCTTAGCTTCTCAACCAAACTAGGCAATCTAAATGTGGTTGTTGTATATAGAGAAACACCTATGTATTTGGACAACATAACTTTGCAAATGATTCTTCCTCCTCGTGCTCAATATTTTCCTTCTTTATATATACTCTTGGAAGATTCTTGGGAGAGCTTCTAGATATTCTAGATACCGATGGATACTCTAATGGTGTGAGTTCCAAGGCTCATGCCATGAATCAACAACTCATCCCTCGCTTATCTCTTTGAAACTCTATGAATCTAGAAGGTTGCATGGGTCATCGTCAGTTGAACTATAGATGACCAATGCTAATCGTTTCTTATTGTCTCATGTATAACCTATGAATACCGTCAAAATGACCCAAATCCTAAGCTAGATATGTGTCTTGGATTTCATCTTCTGTTGGATTCCCTTCTAGCCCTGTAGGGTGGAAATCAAGGCTATAAAAAAAATATCTCTTTATTCAAAAATTACTAAAACTATGAAGGTAGCTTAGCCTTGTAAGTGGTCCAAGTTACTTTATAGGGTTAGGAGTGGATGGAATGGGAAGGCATGGAGGTCCTATGGAGGAAATAAGTAGGTTGAAGTTTTGATCATGTAGTAGTGGTTACATAAATGATATTGTGAGGGAATTATTGGATTTCAAGGTTAACCCACATAGGCAAAGAAATGTCCATTCACTTCAATAGACAATTTGAGTTAGGAAATATGCATGCACATACCTTGGTTCTTTAGGTATTATTGAAGGGGTCTCATGCAACAATGACATCACTGGTGTAGCAATGGGACTTGACTTCTATAAAATCGATCTTCAAGCAAACCTTCATTTTTATTTTACACTTTCAATTTGTAATTTATGGAATGTATTTATATTGAAAGTCAACAAATAGAACAATACTACAAAAAAATCCTAGGAACTTGAACTTCGAGCATGGCCCGTTCAAGGACTCGTCATTATATGATATCATACTTTATTTGTTTTCATGTCTTGGTGAAATTCCTTTTTCATGAAAATTCGTCTTTGGAGATCACTCATTCATCAATTGACCTCCACGATCCTTTTGTTAGTCCCTAAAGTTGCACTTGACTGTGAGAGGGAAATCTAGGGCATCATCAATTTATTGCAAAATGTTTTGAAGGTTTTAATGGTTTGGTTTTTGAATAAGGTGGTTGAAAACTAGCTCAAGGTTATAACATAACATGAAAATAAAAAAATTAACATAATATATCCCATTGGCTGGTTAAAAGGTAGTCAGATAGATAGATTAGACCAACAAGAAAAAGAGAGGATGAAGCTTTCAATTTTCCAACTTCACATAAATTCTTGTCTCAGAATATCATAAAGAAACAAGACCATCAACTTGAAATCAAAACTTGAAAATAATTCCCACATCAAATTCTTTACTGTATTAATTAACAATCAAGAAACAAATGCATTGCAATATGAATAATGAACTCAATCATGAAGAAATAAAAACAGAGTAGAAAAGAGAGTCTAACCATCCACATGCCTTTGTTATTAAGTGTCAAAATGGAACATATAGTCTTACAAGGATTCACAAAACAAGTCTTCTAGATCTTCAATTTTTCAACCTAAACAGAGTCTTTTCTCTGCCTATTTAAACTTATTCAAAATATCTCCAATCCTCTCTTCTAGTGTGCTCTTAATGAATGGATCTGATTAGCATTGATCTACTAGGGAGGTTAGCTCAAAAAGAGCATTTACATTCCAAAAATAGATATTTTCTCAATAGGTTGATATTGCATGATCTTCCCAACAATACATTTGATTCTACAAAATAGGGATTAGTTTGATCTAGTCATAGATTTCAAGGTATTTTCTTTTGACAATCCAAAACAAGTAAATCTTTCCCCGTTCCCTGGAAAACATCAAAATTATGATTGTGCTAATTTATTCATGAAGCCTTTAGGGTATGATAACAGTAGTAGCCTTGGCAGTTTTTTGTTTGAGCTTTGTGGTGAGTACAATGTTATGCCAATAAAGTTTAAAATTTATTTCTATGATCTCTTTGAGCAATGTTCTTTGCTCTTTTTTCTTCTTCTTGAAACCCTAAATCTTTTGTTGCTACCTGTCACTCCATTGTTCTACATGAGCCTTCTCTTTCTTTAGTTGTTTCACCACCTTTTGGAGTTCTCTAATATTTTATTTTTCATTTCTGACCTTGACCTTAAATTCAAGGAACTCATCTGCAGGTGTAGTATCCTTCAGATTTATGTCAGCCTCAGGCTCTCTTAATTTAATCTGGTACCTAGAAACCAATCCTGAGTTGTGCTCTTCATCTGAACTAGATGAATCCATGGCTTCAGGTATGTCTGATATGTGGTTTGAATCTACAATATGGATTTCTTCCACCATCGCTCTCCTCCAACTACCAATCTGCAAGATTTGGTGATGGATTTTTCTGTCACCAGCATCAACAATTTTCCAATATCCACTCTGTATCCATTGAAATTATTTGCAAATACCATAGATACTTGTTTTTCATAACCTTGGAAGGTAATGAAGAATTCGAACCAGCCAGCATCTCTAAATCTATGCGCCATCTGCGGATATGCTTCAAGAAGCTTGGCACCCTCAAGTTCCAATCTGACCACTTTCCCTCTTCTCTTAGGCACCATAATAAACACGATGCTACAACTGGAACTGCTCAGATTTTGAATTTACAACCTGCAACTATTAACATATAACATTTCTTCTAAGAAAACACCTACGCTTATAATTCAGCAAAATCAGAATGAGGAGTGATAGGTTCAAATAATGATCTTTGGGAATTGAACAATTTTAAATGAGTCCTTTGCAGGTACAGAACAATCCGATCATGTAATGGTTTGAGTCATAAAATGATTTAAGAGCTATCATGGGACACATGCAAATTATTAGTCCACAATCTGTGTAATCATAACGAAATCAGGGTGGCAGGCGCATATTAAGGCATGATTATATTTGCGGTACATGAATAATGTTATTTTAGTAGCACTATTAATGACTAGAAGAGTTTTGAATTTTCAAAATTCAAATAGGCATATGAAGTTACACATCTTGTAAAACCATGTCTTAAATCTCCAGACTTAAAGAAATTATTCAAAAAGCTAAAATGCAAATCATAACAAGATGAAAACAAGGATTAAAATCAAATGAAAGAAGATAATGAAGTGCATGTAGGAAGGGTTTAGGATTAAGGTTTTCTCACTAAATCAAAATAAAAATTAGAGACTAACACAGGCTCCTTCTGGGCATGGATTTTTTATAATAAACTCCAAGAACTGCAGACCAATGCTTTTTCCTTTATTTCTAATTCACTGGTCTCCCTGCATCTGTCATTCTTTATTCACAACATAACTGTAGAAAACAAGTCCATTGGGTATATGGAGTCTTTATTGGAAGTAAACCTACTGTACAAACTGAAAACATGATGAGTCACTATAGAAAATAGTGTTTCAAGAACCTCCCATTCACTGGGCCTCCAAAAGTTTTTGTGTCATCTAAATTATGAAGGAGAAAAGTTTTATTTTCCATTACCTTGGCTATTCTAAAAGGACCATACCATAGGCTATCAAACATACCATGTTTTTCTTTATCCTCTCTCTTGGAATCCCACCTTAACACCAAATCTCCTTCATTAAAAACATATTTATTAGTTCCCTTATCGAATGTGGCCTTGACTTTTCTCTGGTGAGCAACAAATTTCTGATTCATCTGTTCTCTGACCTGCTAAACCTCAATCATCTGAAAAACTCTCCTTTAGAGATCATTAGGTTCTTCTAACTCTTCTTGTAAGAACATTAAAACTGTTAGGCCCAATTGACTTGGAAGAATAGATTATGTCCCATATACCATATGGAAAGGAGAGGTCCCAATAGACTTCTTTTTGCTTATACGATCAACTTATAGGGAAAAATTTAACTTGGAATCCCATGATTTTTTATTTTCTGCTAGTAGTTTTTTGATAATCCTTATCAGAATTTTGTTGGAGGATTCTGCTGACCTAATCCCTTAGGGGTAGTAGGGAGTAGAATGAACCAATTTGATACTATACTTATTGTAGAATTCAATCATGGAATTCGATTTAAAATCCTGTGCATTATCAGTGACTAGTTTTTTAGGATAGCCAAACCTAGAAAAGATATATCCTTCAAGAAAATCCATGATTACCTTATCTGTTGCATTCTGAGTCAGAATTTCTTAGATCCACTTTGTAAAGTAATCTGTGGCTATAATAATCCATCTATGTTTCCCTAAAGATGAAGGTTTGATCTCCCCAATGAAATCCATGCCCCACTGTTGGAATGGTCCATGAGTGATGATTGGTTTCAGAGGCAGAGACATAAGTTTATACTTTCCAACAAATTTCTGACAGGGTTCACATGCCTTGACCTAAGAAAAAATATCTAAGAATATAATTGGCCAGTAATAGCCTACACTAAGAATTTTAAAGGCAATATCTTTCTAGTGTTGATGGCCTCCGCACACACCATGATGTAGATCATAAACAATTTGTTCATATTCCTTTTCATCAACACATCTCAACAAAAAACCCTAAAGGTATTTCTAGAATAAGATCTAATATATAATGAAATACTTCACTTCTCTTAAGTTTAATGATCTGAACTTTGATTTATCTAACTTTGGAGGAGATTGAAAATTCAGCAGAAAAAATACGATATATTTGTACCATGGTGAAGAAACATATTTGTTGTTTACCTGTGAATTCGTTTCTTCAATCTGGAGAGAAGAATATTGTGTCTTGTCTGAATAATGGTACAACCCAATTTCTTTGAAATTAGACTCTGTCATTAATTTGGAAAGGCCTTGAAATTTTATCAGTTGAGTAGGATTTATAGCGAGATTATACTCCAAGAATTTTGTTATCCATTTCCCTCTCTTTCCTTCACAATCAGGTTGAACCAAGATTTCTTTGATTGCACTACTTGACAGGGATGATTTTAAGAATGGAAATTTATTTTCAAATGTAGAAACCTTGGCGAATCTTACTAATGCTTCATATGCCAACTGAAAAATGTTTGGCGATATTTTTGTAAAAATATTCAAATTTATAAGGATTTTATATTGTTTATATAAAATTTTCACGATTTTTAAGGTAAAATAATTTTATCCTATAAAATTTGGGCAAGTCATTTTGAGAATAGCGAATCTTATTTTGGGAAAAACCATGGAAAATTAGCCCATGAGCGAAATTTAGCCCCTAAAATCATCCTTGTTGCTTGGGACATAAGTTGTAATCTCTGATTGAAGAACATATACTCTAAAGGACTTCAGTGGCTTTACCAGGGAATAATCTTGTTTCTCTATTATATAATACTTCAATTTAGAATCTCGAAGAGTTTTGCTAAAGAAAGAGATGGGTTGCTCATATCCTTGCTCATTTCTTTGCAGAAGAACAACATCTATTGTATTTTCTGATGCAAATGAGAAAATCATGACTGATGAGAACAGGGGCCTGGAAAAGAGCCTGCTTGATTCTTTCAAAATATTCTTTAGCTTATGGTATCCACTTAATTTTTTCATCCTTTCTCAACATGCCAATAATGTATTTGATAATCTCTGCAAAATTATGTATAAAGCTCCTTAAAAAATTAATTTTACCAATGAAGGACTGAATAGAATTCTTGTTTCTCGGAATGTCTATCTATTGGATAGCCTTTACTCTTTCAGGATCTATTTTAATACCTTCAGGTGAAACAATATGTCCTAAAATATTTCCTTCCTCCATAGCAAAATGTGATTTTTTAGGATTAAGGGATATACCATACCTCCTGCATTTCTCAAAAGTCTGTTTCAAGTGCTATAAATGTTCTTCATCATATGTTGAAAATGCAGTGATGTCATCAAGATAAATAACCACAAACCTATCGTTTTCACCAATAAAAGAAATGTTCACAGCCCTTTGAAATGTGGCTCATGCATTCATCAATCCAAAAGGCATCTTTTCATACATAAAAGTGCCCGAGGGGGTGGTAAATGTTGTTTTATTTTTTTCCTCCTCTACTACTGATATTTGGTTGTACCCTAAGTATCCATCAAGCATAGAGATCATCTTTTCTCCTACAACTCTTTTTAAAATATGATCTATTTTTGGTAATGGATAATTGTCTTTCAAGGAGCACCTATTCAAATTCTTGAAGTGCACACAGAGCCTTATCTCTCTGTTCTTCTTCCTGATAGGTACAAGGTTGGCTACCCATTATGAGTATCTCAGTGGCACTATGATTTTGTCTTCCAATAACCTTTTCAACTCCTTTTTTATTATAGGTAACAGTAGAGGATTAAATTGCCTACAGTTTTGCTTAACAGGTTTAGACCCAGGTTTCAAAGGAATTTTGTGTTGTATGATCTCTGTATCAAACACTTTCAAATATTCATAAGACCAGGAAATTATATCTGAATATTGCTTCATTAATTCAACATATGCTCTTCTTTGTTTTTGTGACAATTTTCTAGATATTTTGACCAACCTGGGATTTGTATCAGGACAGATGTCACAGTCTACTACATCAGTTTCTTATGTCTGAATAATAGCCTTCCTAGAAACATCATTGTGATCAAACAACCTCTCTAATGGAACCAATCCTTTAGGAATATGGTTTGTCTTCAGTTCAATGATTTTGTGCCCAACAACATTATCTTGAAGGAAACCTGCAACATGTACCTCTTCTTCACCATCTTCATCATCCTGATCTATTGAAATGTTAGAAAACTCCTCAATAGTTTTCAAGAATCTTTGAATTTCCTCATCATCTTTAAATACCTACTAATGTTTTATATTATCTGGTATTGAGGGTTTGTGTCTGACCTCAACTTGAAATTTAAGATTAGGGAACATTGGAGTTTTAAAATTTCTAGCTGCAAGTGCCAAAGAGTCAGCCTGCTGATTTAGATTTATGTGGACAAAATTAATATTTAATGCCAAAAAGAAATTATCCACATAATCCCACACCTCATTTCTATATTGTTTCAACCTTTGTTGTTTGGTTTGATATGTATTCTTGATCTGGTGAATAGTAAGTTCTGAGTCTCCAAAAATAGAAAGCTTATCTATGCCCATATCTTTAACAGCTTTCAACCCTAACAGTAAGGCTTCATACTCAGTGATGTTATTAGTTGTGTCAAATTCAAGTTTATATGACATAGGAATAACCTCCTTGGTAGGGGAAATGAATACAATCCTAGCTCCATAACCTTCTCTTGAACATGCTCCATCAAAATACATTTTCCAAACAAAATTATCTTCACTGTCTCCAACTGCAGTTGTTGTCTTCCTAACTGATACTTCTACCATCTGATCAGTCATATGAAAAATAGAGGGACCAATATCATCTTCTACAACATATATAGGATGATTAGTGGGGTTTTCATGATCACTTACCAAATAATCCAGTCTTACTTCTCTGTATAATCTTCGTTGTTCCCAACCAAAAAATGGTATGGTTGCATAACTAAGATCCATCTCTAGAGTACCACCTACCTTCTTGGCCCAATATATTGAAAGAAGCATTCCAAATTTTGGTGGTATGTCAGCCATAATAAAATCTAATACCACGCTTTTCATAAGTAATTGGGAAAGATTAACAACCACATATTTCATAACTCCAAGGAATTTGACTTTCCTGGAGTCAAAAGAATATAGATCATGGTATGGTTTAGTAATATCCAACCCTAATTCTTCCATCGCCACCTTAGGCATGACATTATGTGAGGCACCAGAATCCATTAGGAAGTTATGCAATATCTTGTCATGGAAATTTAGTGAAATGTAGAATGGAGGAGAGGCATTGGTTATGTCTTCAATATGAGGTCCAATAGTTATAGCAGGGTTTTCATCTTCTAGATTGACTGTATCTGAAAAGGTAACTTGAGCTGGAGACTTTAGAGCCTTGAGGACAGTCTTCCTAAAGGGATCTGTTTTCATGAATTCTAGCAAAGGCACATAAATCTTGATTTTGTTCTAAATTGAAAGAAGAAACACTCTTGTCTAGTTCCTTTATATCTGCAGTACTAACCTTGGTAGGCTGCTTCAATGGTTGATCAACCTGAATCTTAGGACTTTCTTTAATGGTTTATGTTTTAATTAGAGTACTGGCCTTCTTTGTGGAAACAGGTGTATCCACTTTAGGTGCATTTGAACCAGATCTGATATTGTATTTCTTCCTTTTAGGTTCCTTTTGGACGATCTCATCTACATCTCCTTCCTCAAACTAGTTTGAAATCAAAGCATATTCATAATCATGTTGTGTCACATGCATAGGAGATTATTCAGAATCATTTAGATGAATTATAGGGTTGTCTTGTATATCATCCTCATGCTCCTCCTCATCTACTGCATTGTTCTAGAAAGAAGGAAAAACCTTTTGGTCTTCTTGATTTTTTTCTTTCCCTTGGTAAGATTTGAGGTGCATTGTTTGGCCTCCTAAACTGATTTTTATTTTCGTATCCACCCTCCTATTTAGGTCTACTGGGTTGTTTTTGTTCCATCTTCAACCTTGACATATTATATGCTAGAGATTTCAACATCTTGTCCATTTCATCCATCTTAGAATCAGAGGTTGTATTAGAAGATGAAGGCAACTCTTATGTTTGCTTTTTTCTATCTCCATCACTCCTAGACTTCAATTTTTCTGTTGCTAATATGCTTGATTATACCTCAATAGCATCATATTGCATCAATTTGAGGGTAGAATCCCTTCTTTCTCTAAGAAAAAAGGAAAATTCACCATCGAAAGCGTTGTAAAAAGTTATTTTAGTTGATGTCTCTGAAGTTTTAATATAGTCTGGAATTTTACCATACATTTGGTTGAATCTTTTGGTAAAATCAAGTATTGATTCACCTTGTTTCCTTTTTAAAGCACCAAATTCAGTGATGTAGTATAGAAAGTATTTCTTGTCTTCCCGGGGTTTAATAAAGGCATCATCCAAGGCTACAATATCAACAATTGAATTAGGTGGAAAACTCCTGAATCACTTTCTTGCTTCACCATCTAAACTCTGCACAAACAATCTCATCCACACATCAGCATTCTCTACATTGAAATTATCTGCAAAACTATAAAATGAACTCAAATGCTCTTCTGCAATAACTCCTCCATCTCCATTAAATATGGGAAAGTATCTCATATAATCATTTGGTGGAAAGGAAAACATGACTTTTGGGAGGATCAAGGGGGTATACCTTGCTGCAACAATTTCATGCATCATGTTTACAACCATATTTGTTATCTTTGGTGTTTGAGTTTTGGGAGTAAGAAAGATTGGTGATGTTGGAGGTGAAACTATCCCTTGTGTATGAAAACTTAATTGTACTTTCACTAAGTCTTGATATTTCTCAGATAGGGATTTCTCTTTTGGACTATGATTAGATGATGGGACAAGAAACAAAGGATTCTCAAAAGAAAAATAATGCGATTTAAAATCTTTAGAGGAGAGA
>ML841335.1:0-13926 GCA_009831015.1 Picea engelmannii | reverse complement strand
TTGATCTTAGTGCACTCTTTATTCTGTGGGCATGAACCAATATGTGCAACACAAACTTAGGAAATTGCTCTTTTTGTGGGTTTTTTGTTGCTCCCCTTTGCTTTTTGTCACCAAGTGGTTAGGAAACATAACTCAAACATCAAAATCATGGGTTTTTATTGAAGATCAAGCATATTTATTCAAGGAAAAACTAGTTAGCCTATGTCCTAACCTACCTAACTAAACATTTAGCCCAGATTAGATTTTTGAGCTAAGGAATTACTCTACCCTGGGGCTATTTGATCAAGATTTAACAGTTTGATCAAATTTATTCACTAGCTAACCTAACTACCTGGTTAAGATTAAACAGATTAACCATGCTTATTCACTAGACCTATCAACATAAATTCAAAGAGACTTAACCATGATTAAACTATATGGATCAAGTCATTGTTATTGCATGAGGCTTTTATCCATTTTCTTTTATGCCCTCTTTTATTCTTTTTCTCATTTTTTCTTTCTTTTCTTTTCTTTTTCTTTCTTTTTGAAAATAATTTGCATGAATGAAATATTATTTGCAAAACAACATACATCAAATAGTGAAAAAATTTCCAGTCACCAGATGATCCTATAAATTATAGGGTTATAACAACGGCTCCACATGGGGATGGTACTCTCCTTGTGAAGTGCCAAGAACTTGTTTTCTGATGTCTGTAAAGGTTTCCTCCATTGTTTTATTACTTCTATCTGTTTTGTTTTTATTTGGGGAACTTGGTGGCATTGGTCAGTGGCTTAGGGCCTTCTTTGTGGGCTTCAACCACCCTATCAATATCACCTACACAAAACCTGAATGAAAAGAGAAATGGTATGTACAATGAATATGGATTCATGAGATATTTATTGGGGAGGCAAATAATGCTTCAGCATCCTTCCATTAACCGGTCCACCTGGCAGGTCTGATCCATCAATGGTTTTTAGTAAAAATGTGTTATTTCCTCTTAATGTCTGATTGATATAAGGGCCTTTCCATAAGCTATCAAATTTTGCATGTTTACCCTTGTCCTCATTCCTCAAATCCCATTTCAGAACTAGGTTGCCTAAATCAAAATCATCTTCTTTAGTCCTTCTGTCAAAAATATTTTTGATGTTCTCCTGGATGACCTAAGTTTTGTTGTAGACTTCCTCCCTAGATTGCGTTAAGTGGATCATTTGATTTATCCTCCTCTAGACATCATTTGGCTTTACCTGCACTTCCTGCTATAGCTTCATGACAGGGACACCTAGGGAAAAGGGGAAAAATTGTTTCAGTACCATATACCAATTGGTATGGAGACATGCCAATTGATCTTTTGGTTCTTATTCCGTCAGCCCAAAGTGAAAAAACCAACTTATTATGCCATGATTTGTTATTTTCTTCCAGTGTTTTCCTGAGAATTTTCACTAGATTTTTGTTTGAGGACTAATCTAGCCTATTTCCTTGAGGATAATAAGCTATTGAGTGTCCCAAATTAATGTGGTATTGCCTGCAAAAATCTATGAGTCTTTTGGATCTGAAGGTAACTGCATTGTCAACTATAATTTTTCTGGGGCATCCAAAACGAGACAAGATATTAGTTTCTAAAAAATTTATGATAACAGAGTCAGTAGCTTGCCTGCATGGCATAGCCTCGATCCACTTGGTGAAGTAGTCTGTGGCTATGAGGATCCACTTGTGTTGGCCTGAGGAGGATGGATGTATTTCTCCAATAAATTCCAAACCCCATTGTTGGAAAGGGGCTTCAACTGAGATGGGTTTCATGGGGAGGGGAAACAATTTCCTTTTACCTTCGAACACCTGTCATTTATGACAAGAAGTAACTTTTTGATGAACATCAACAAACAATGTCGGCCAGTAGAAACCAGCTCTTAAAATCTTGTTGGTTGTGGTCTTCCAACTTAGATGTCCACCACAGTCTCTTGCATGGAAATCCTGCAAAACTTTGTCAGCTTCATCTTTCAGCGGGAAATTAAGAAAAATACCACTAGGATCTTTCCAATAAATATTACCTTCTAGAATACAAAATTTCAATGCTTTCAATTTGATAAATCTGGCTTTGGTCTTAGTCAAACCAGGAGGATCTTGTAAGTTATGAAGTACAAAAATGAGGTCTGCATACCAAGGAGAGTTTAAGAATACTTCCTTTACATTTGGAGTCACCTTCTCTTCCTGTTCATCAACTACAACCAAAAAATGAATATCTAGAGCATGAAAATTAGATTCGGCCATTAGTTTGGCCAAACCCTGTCCTTTGATTAGTTTAGTAGGTTTTATTTCAATGTCATATTCTAGAATAACCGCAATCCATTTTCCTCTCCTACCATCTGGATTATCCTGATTTAGTATATCCTTTACTATTGTGTTTGGAACGTATGAAATTGTGTGAGAATGGAGAATATAGACTCTAAAATCCTTTATGGCCTTTACCAGGGAAAAGGATTGTTTCTCCATTATGTTGTAGTTCAACGTAGTGTCTCTCAAATATTTTCTGAAAAATACTATGGGTTGTTTGTACCCTTCACTATTTTTCTGCAACAACACTACTACTATGGTGTGTTCAGACACAAAAGAGAAAAGATAAAAGTCTTTGGTGTAGTCTAGGTTGATCAGAACTTGGGCTTGGGTGAGTATATGTTTCACTTGCTCAAATGACTATTTGGATTCAGTGTTCCATTTGATTTTTGTGTCTTTTTTCAACATATTTGTGATGTTCCTAAGAAGTTCAGCCAAGTTGGATATGAACCTTCTAAGGAAATTTATTTTTCCAATGAATGATTGTAGATCTTTGATGTTTCTAGGGCGTTCCACCTTCTGGATGGCTTCTATCCTGTTGGGATCTATTTTAATTCCATATTTATATATTATGTGTCCCAACATCTTTCCTTCCTCTAAACCAAACAAAGACTTCTTTGGGTTCAACAAAATACCAAATTTTCTGCACTTCTCAAACACGCGTCTGAGATGGTGAAAGTGTTCTTCGTTAGATTGGGAGTATACATTCACATAATCCAGATATATGACTATAAATATTCCTAGTTTGTCCACAAAAGAAATATCTATTGCCCTTTGAAAAGTGGCACCATCATTCATCAAGCCAAAGGGCATCTTCACATACATGAAGGTTCCCTAGTGTGTGGTAAACGGGTGGTCAAGGACTTGGTTGTAGACCGAGAAACCATCTAGTAAGGAGATCCTCCTAGCCCCAACTAATTTTTGCAAAATGTGGTCCATTTTGGGTAATGGGTAATTGTCTTTAAGGGAGACTTTGTTCATATTTCTGAAATCTATGTAAAGTCTGATCTCGCTAGTTTTCTTCCTGGTAGGAAATAGGTTAGAAACCCATTTGGAAAATATCAAGGGGAATATGATTTTTGCATCATACATCTTTTTTATTTCTTTCTCTATCAGGGGAAACAACTTGGGATTTATTCTCCTGATTTTCTGTCTGAAAGGTTTGTGTTCTTATTTTATGGGAATCTGATGATGTATGATACTTGTGTCGTAGGATTTAATTCCTCATAACCCCAAGCAAAAACATCCATATATTCATTAAAAATTTCGATGTATTTACATTTTTTCTCAGGGGGCAGAGATTTCAAAAGTTTTATCATCTTGGGTTTTTCTTCTGTTCCTATGTTGCACTCTTCTACCTCTTTACCTCTAGCTTCAATTTTTGGTTTTTTGGCTACATCGTTAAAATCAAACAAGTCTTCCAATGGAACTAAAACTCTAGGTAGCACATTGTTTTTCAACTGTAGAATATCAAAATCTATCTCATTTTCATTCAATTCATCTGTATCTACTTTATTTTCATTCAGACCTTCAGAATCTATGATATTTACACTACCACTTTCAAAAACATATTTATTTACAATCTCATCATCATTTTCTAAATCTATGTTTAAACATTCGAAATCATTCTTACATTGTAGAAAGTATTCAATTTGATCGTCATTTTCAAATACCTTCCAGTATATGATCTTGTCATGAACGGTTGGTCTGCTCTTCACCTCCATTGTGTACTTGTGAGTCAGATGGAAAGGAATTTTACAGGTAGTTGCTGACGTAGCCAGACCATCTGCAAGTATGTTTTATCCTTTGGGAACTACCTGCAAGTCGATTTCAGTAAAGAATTGAAGGGAATCCAAAACAACATTCCTATAGGCTCTAAGTGTTAGCACCAATTCTTGCAAGCAGGCGAGCGAGCAGTCTGATTTCAAAGGCAAGGATCAATTGGCAAAGAAGATCAATGGTCAACGGGGAATCCCAGTTAACAGATTTGCATCGAGATTAGCGCAATGGATAGCACCCATATTACAAATCTAGGTCGTCTGATCCAGTCGGGATAGGTGGCAGCCAATCGGCAGTTTGGGGATCGGCGTTTCGGGAGACAAGGGACCTCCCATTCACTGCAACTAAAATTGTCGATCGGTGAAATGCCAAAGGAACCTTTGGAGCTGAGACCACAGTCCTAGCGCCAGGTCATGTCAAGAGAGCCTGGGAATGAAAGCATCCCCCTTTTAAATAACAAATTCTATCTCGGTCGTTCACCTGAAGGACATGTGGTGCACATCCGTGATTTCGCAGTTTAGTCGATCGGGATTTCAAGGAAGAAGAACATCGTGAACTCCCAGTGCAAGAAATCCCAAAAGGATCAGGACCATTGATTAGGAGGACATGCAACACATGATCTGAGCCACGGGTGGGGCCCTCTGGGATTTTCATAGTTTCAGCACTGAAGACGTAATCTTAGTCACCCATCCAAAAGTACGTGTGGTGCGCAATCACATTATCATGTCGGCATTCGAGAGTTCTAAGGATAAGGGCTTCATATCTCAAATCCCTGAACCCCGAAGCGCCAAAAGCGCCTTTCAGGATAAGCATAGGATCATGGCCCGTGGTCACTTGAGGGAGTAGAAAAGGCTGTACAAAGGGGGCCAAAAGTGTCGATTTGAGTTTCAGAAGGGGAGCACCGTGTTCTCCAAATGCCAATTTGACTTGATCTTAATCCTGATACCTGCTTGGAACGAATTAAGAAGAGAGGGGGTGGTTGAAACCTCACCTCACCCATTAATTGCAAGGTATGGAGGTTCCGACAGGAAGTCTGCCTGAGGTGGTCCTCTGTACTGGTTTTTTCCATAGAAGCCATGTCGAGTCCTCGACTCCCTAGGGAATTTTGTGCATGCTAATTCAACATTTAAGGGCTCAACTACCCCCTGGCACGAGCCATGCAGAATTAAGGTGGCGTATGACAGAGGAGTGCAGGCCAGATTTGATTGAAGAGATGCCTCATCCTGAAAGTCTAGGAGGCCTCTAATGGGAAAATGTTTAGGAGCATATATACTTAGTTTTGATATTTTTCAAGGCATCGATGGTAGAGCGAAGCTCCCGATTGTAAATTTTTAATAGACACTCTAGTTATTTGGTTATGCATCTGTATGTAAGATTTCTTGTTTAATGACAGATAGTTTCCTTACCCCATCTAGTTTTCATCTCATACTGAGGGAGTTCATGAATGAGTGATTCACATGAATTATTTCAATTATGTTATGATAAAGGATTTATTGTTGCATTGTTGTATTCTCCGGTTTTCTGCGTTTGAATGTAAGAAGATCTTGCATTTAGATGTTTTCTCCTACAGTCTGTTAGAAACCTAATGTTTATGACAGACCTTTGCAGTTCTCTTATACAAGTCTTCCCCCTACTCACCCTTACTACAAATCATTGTCTGAAGTTTATCTAAGACCTCACTTGCCCATGCATGCCTGGCCTAGTTTCGAAGTTAGAACAACATTGTTTTGAGTTAACTTCCATTTGATCACCCCTTTTTATAAACAAATCGTGACATAAACTGATGGGCATCGGGCTCTGCTCCTGCTGCAATCCAAGAGTGACTTCTGATGCTAACATTTCTAGCACCATTGTCGGGGACGAAGTTGAAAAATTTCCCCGGGATTGAACGACATTGAGCCTCTGATTCTGAAGGTGCATCAAGCATAAGAGCCCTTAAATATTTCTACTGTGCACCTGGCGACTCCGCTGTGGCGACTCCAAGGTTTCCACATCACTGTTTCAGTTGTGGTTACTTTAGCACGCCTGAAAGCTGACCCAGAGGAGCTTTCTCGAGAAGGTCTCAGCAGCTGCTTTCTCAGCCTGAGAACAGTCCTGGGGTAACGACAATGTTCAGATCTGGCCTTTGATGGTGAACAAGGACCAGGTACAGTCAAAGCTGTAAATATTTCACCTGGAAACTCCATGATTCAAGGATCAATCAGCGACTCCACTGGTTCGATATGGAGAAAATCTTAGCTCAAAGGTTTTCTTTCTGTGACTTTTCCCAGATAGTTGGTTTTCCTAATGCACTTCTTGATAGAGACATATGGGAAAATTTCCTCCCTGAATTTCACGCAAAGAGTTCGGAGGTACCAGCTGAGCATTTACTAGACTTTCATGAGGTTATTCATCAACTTAATATCATGCATGAAGATGTCCAAATTAATCTCTTCAAGTATTCATTAAAGGGAGCTGCTCTTGATTGGTGTCGATCTCTTCCCACTACAAGTATCCATTCTTTGATAGATTTTCATACAACTTTCAATTCATTTGTAAAGATTACTATCCAACTGATTATTTGTATGAAAATTGTTGTGAGGAGTTTTCTTTGCTTCATGAAGCCTCTATTGGCCCTAAAGACCATGTCCATGATAAATCTTTTACTGTGGAGGAAAGCATTTTCCATGAAAAAATAGAGGTGTTGAATGATATTAATTATGTTATCCCTAGAGTGGAAGCATCTGACATTATTCCAGATGCACCTGTTCTTTTAGATGATCATAAAGAGAAACATGCCTCTTGTGAAAATTATGAGCTTATAGAGCAGATGTGGTCTATAATAAATGGCTCACCTGGGTATCAGGTTGAAGTAGATGTTCCTAGCAGCCCTGCTTATGATGACAAAGACCTTCTCATTTTTAAAGAGGGGTTAATTGTGGAAGAGGATTTTTCTCTTTTCCTCCAGGGGGTTTATCGTGATATATTTTTACCTGGGATTAAAGAGAAAAATATTATGTATGAGCAGCCAGAAGCAGCAGGTCCCACTGTCCCTGAAATGGATATTTTTGACGGGACCACCAGTCTGGAAGAAGATCATAGGGATAAGGGTCAGCCCTTTTTTGGTGAATGTTATAGTGATGATGAGCAACAAGCCTATCCTACATTTGATCACTATAAAGACACTGACCAACATGACAGTGAGCAGATCCATCCCTTGGTTCCCATTTATGATGAATATGAATTTGATATGGGGGGGAGCCAAGAAGAAGAGGAAAAGGAACGAAAAGAGCAGCTGAGCACATATTTCATTTCAGAGCCAGTCAGCGAGCAGCCACCACATGAGAACAGCGAGCCTACATCAGTCATCCACTCACATGTGCTTATCATAGATATTTAGCCACATGTGAGTAACTTTGTAGCAAAGGAGGTTGCCTTCTGTCCATTTTCCAAAATTCTCCACTCATTCTATGACCCTGTTAGCAAATACATGGAGTGGCATGTCCTTTATGCCTTGGAGCTGCCCTATTTCATATCAACTTCAGCCTGTGAGGAGAAGTTGAAGAGTGTAGTCGTTCTGCTGTCATGGTTACACCATCTACTGGTGACCATCGGCAGAAGGAAGGAGCTTCTATTCAGGAAGCTTCTTGGATGGCTATGGTGGAATTTTGCTTTCACCTATCCCCATGTAAAGGATTTTATTATCTTAGGACTGTACATAAATAAGCTCCTTGGAGCGTCTATGTTTAGTTTGTTTGTTTTTTTTACTTTTCGGCATATATTTCTCAGCAGGAGGTTTGAGCTTGACTCCATAGCCCAACAACAAGGCAATGAAACTGCAAAATGAGTTATTAGAGAATCACAGGGACGACTCTATCCCCCATGGAGACTAATGTTAGCACCAATTCTTGCAAGCAAGCGAGCGAGAAGTCTGATTTCAATGGCAAGGATCAATTGGAAAAGCAGATTGACGGTTGTCGGGGAATCCCAATAAACAGAGTTATGCCAGGATTAGCGCAATGGATAGCGCCTATATTACAAATCTAGGTCGTCTGATCCAGTCGATATAGGTGGCAGCCAGTCGGCATTTCAGGGATCGGTGTTTCGGGAGACAAGGGACCTCCCATTCACTGCAGCTAAAATTGTCGATCGGAAAAATGTCGAAGGCAACTTTGGAGCTGAGCCCACGATCCTAGCACCAGGTCACGTCAAGGGAGCATGGGAATGAAGGAAGCCCCCTTTTAAATAACAAATGCTATCTCAGTTGTTCACCTAAAGAACACGCGACGCACATCCATGCTTTCGTAGTTTAGTCGATCGGGATTTCAAGGAAGAAGTGCATCGTGAACTCCCGGTGCAAGAAATCTTGAAAGGATCAGGACCATTGATCAGGAGGACATGCGGCGCATGATCTGAGCCACGGGTGGGGCCCTTCGGGATTTTCATAGTGTCAGCATCGAAGATGTAATCTTAGTTGTCCATTGAAAAGGACGCGTGGTGTGCGATCACATCGGCATGTTGGCATTCGAGAGTTCTAAGGGTAAGGGCTTCATATCTCAAATCCCCGAACCCTGAAGCACCGAAAGAACCTTTGAGGATAAGCACAGGGTCACGACCCGTGGTCACTTGAGGTAGTAGAAAAGGCTGTACAAAGGGGGCCAAAAGTGCCAAGTTAAGTTTCAAAAGGGGAGCACTGTGTTCTCCAGATGTCGGTTCGACTTGATCTCAATCCTGATACCTACTTGGAACGAATGAAGAAGAGAGGGGGTGGTTGAAACCTCTCCTCACCCATTAATTGCAAGGTATGGAGGTCTCGGTAGGAAGTCTGCCCGAGGTGGTCCTCTGTACTGGTTTTTTCCACAGAAGCCATGCCGAGTCCTCGACTCCCTAGAGAATTCTGCGCATGCTAATTCAGCATTTAAGGGCTCAACTACCCCCTGGTGCGAGCCATGCAGAATTAAGGTGGCATATGACAAAGGAGTGCAGACCAGATTTCATTAAAGAGATGCCTCATCCCGAAAGTCTAGGAGGCCTCTGATGGGAAAATGTCTAGGAGCATATATACTTAGTTTTGATATTTTTCAAGGCATCGATGGTAGAGAGAAGCTCCCGATTGTAAATTTTTAATAGACACTCTAGTTCTCTGGTTATGCGTCTGTATGTAAGATTTCTTGTTTAATGACAGACAGTTTCTTTACCCCATCTAGTTTTCATCTCATACTGAGGGAGTTCATGATTGACTGATTCACATGAATTATTTCAATTATGTTACGATAAAGGATTTTTTGTTGCATTGTTGTATTCTCCGGTTTTCTGCATTTGAATGTAAGAAGATCTTGCGTTTAGATGTTTTCTCCTACAGCCTGTTAGAAACCTGATGTTTACGACAGACCTTTGCAGTTCTGTTATACAAGTCTTCCCCCTACTCACCCTTACTACAACTCACTGTCTGAATTTTATCTAAGACCTCACTTGCCCATGCATGTCTGGCCTAGTTTCGAAGTTAGAACAACATTATGTTGAGTTAACTTCCATTCGATCACCCCTTTTTATAAACAAATCGTGACATAAACTGATGGGCGTTAGGATCTGCTCCTACTGCAATCTAGGAGTGACTTCTGACACTAACACTAAGTATGGTATGTTTAGCTACATACTCACCTTTGATTTTCTTGATAATCAATTCATAATCACCCCTTACCATTATCTGTTTGGCACCAACTTTCTTCAGTAGTTTCAGGCCGAGCATCAAAGCTTCGTACGCAGCTATGTTGTTAGTGCATTAGAAATTCATCTTGTAGGAATGGCTCTCTGAATACCTTGATCTGTGATTATGTAACCAAACTCCAGCTCCAACGCCCTCTTTTCTCACTGCACCATCGAAATCCATGCTCCAAAAATCTGTTGGTAGTTCCTCCCTTTCCACAGTTTCCACCTTTCTTGCCTCAATGATTGCTTTATTCTCTTTTGAATCATGTGTATCATCTTCCAGATAAGTGTTTTTCTCTTCCATATCACCAACATTGTATAGAATGAAAGAATCCATATCATAGTGTGTAGAGTATAGTGGGTAGTTTTGTGGATTTTCTTCACTGCTGACCATATACTTCATCAGGGTTTCTCTATACAGTCTCCTTTGTTGTTTGAATACCGGGATGGTGGCGTAGGACATATCTAGTTGCAAGGTTCCTTTCAGCTTATCTCCCCATGATATTGACAGTAAAATATCGTACTTTGGGGGAATATATACAACTACTATATACATTACCATACTCTTTGTTGGGATTTGAGCTAGGGTGATGCATAAGTCTTTAATCATGCCTATACATTTGACCTTGCTGGAGTCTAAAGAATGAAAATCTTTGTAGGGTCTAGTGACCTTGAGTCCCAACTTTTCCAGTATGGATTTGGGCATCAGGTTGTGAGAGGCACCCAAATCCAACATAGTGTTGTGTAATATCAAACGTGGATGTTTAGGCTGATGTAAAAAGGTGCCATGAAACCATTATCAGTTTGACCATCAACTTCAGGACCAAACAAGGGCTCTGGTCGGTCATCAACAAGATTTAATGTGTCCAAGTGATTTACAGATCCAACATTCAAAGCCTGAGTACCTATCTCAGGTTCGATGCTTAAAGATTTATTCACCTGAGACCTATAAGTGTTCTTGTTCATCAACTCAAAGAGGGGAATAAGAATCTTCAATTTAGCTAGTTCCCCTTCAAGGTTGAAAGTAGTGGAATATTTGGTTAGGGTCTGTACCTCTAGTTTATCTATCGGAGCTCTATGGCTAGGTGCCCTTGTTTGACTGGTTGATGAAACTTCAGTCTGATTTGATCTTTGTAGAATTTCTGGAGTTTTTTGTGCAAGAGATTCAACATTATTTATCTCAAGGACTTTCTTGGGAGAGTTTTCTAAGGTTTTATTGGTTTCGACTATTCTCTTTGTTTCAGTAGCCCTCTTTGTTTCAGCAGCCTTCTGTGGAGGGTTTTCATTTTCCCTCTTGATCCTTAGGTTATACTGCCTATGGACCTCCATTACAACATTCTCAAAAGGCTAATGTCGTGTTTCTTCTACTTCCTCATTGACCTCTGTTTGTGACAGGAGAAATATCTCATGCTCTTCTTGGGTAAGAAAAATGTATTCATCATCATGAACGCCCATGAGGTTTATATGAGTGTCATCAAACTCCTTGATTACATCCTCCCCATCATCAACATAATTTTCCTAGAAGGGTGGCGTGATCTGTTGATCAAGCCCCCTCTGTTCTCTTTGATCCCTAGGATCTCTCTGTTGTATCTGGGGAAAATTTCTTTTGAAGTTTGGGTTTCAAATTTGAGGAGCATCTTGATTCTCCCTAGGTGGGTTTTTGTCAGTTATAGTGAGTCTCTCCATCATTTTCTCCATAGCTCTGGCTAGAGAATCTAGTTTGGCATCTGATGAGGGAGTATAATGCTCTTCCTTGATGGTGACCCTCCTTTTTGTTCTCTGCCTGGCCCTTTTGGCCAAGAGATTTGCTTCCACACTAACGACACTTTTTTGCATGTCTTCAAGAGTAGCAAAGTTTCTTTATCTTAGCTGGTACGACATGTCAGCGTCGAAACCATCAGGAATTTTATCAATGCCAAGCCTTGAGGTGGACCTTTGATATCGGTTGGAATTGCATTGTATAGGTTATTGAAAGGAGTGCAGTAATCTTGCATTGTCTCTCCTTGGTTCCTTATGATATTCTCATATTCTAACAAGATCTGAAGAGGATTCTTCTTTACCTCCCACCTGTCAAGGAAACTTCGATGAAAAGTAGCAATGTCAGTTATGGAAGAATCACGTAAGGTTTTGAACCACTTTTTAACTTCTCCAGTCAGAATCTATGCAAATAGTCTCATCTGCACATCAGCTTCATCTACTTCCTGCAAATCAAAAGAATCGTTCATTTTGTCAACATGTTGTTGTGCATTCAAAGGACCAGTACTATCATACTGAGGGAGTTTGGTTTTGTAATCATGAGGCATGGCATGTAAAGGAGAAACCAACACCAATGGAGCATATTTTTCTCCCATGATTAGTGGAAGAGGTTGAACAACAACCTGTGTGATTGGAGTTGAGGTAACATAAGCTTTGGAAGATGAGGGGTTGGGAGGAGGTGAATGAACTAGTTTAGGTTTAACAGAAGTTGCGGAAATAGTCAAGGCAGAAAGTTCGATCGACTGCTAAAAGTGAGCTTTTTCTAAGGCTTGATCAAGATTCACAACTAGATCTTCTAGCTTGTCAAATTCCTGGAGGAATCGTTGATCAAATTCATCTCTGGGAGAAATTATTTTAGGGGTCCTGGGTTGAAGGATGGTTTGATCTAAAACTGTTTCACTTACAAAGATGTCATATTTTGTTCTAAAAAGGTTTTGTTCAAAAGATATCTCAAACTCGAGGTCTTGAAGGGAAACCAACTTCTCTAGGAGAAAAGGGGACCTATGAAGTGGACTGTGACTCCCGAAACCCTCTGTAGTGTTTTTCTTTCTAAGTAATTTTTCAGGATTGTCTATTGCTATTGCAGGTTCTGGATCTGGATGAGATCTAGTGAAAACTCTTTTAGGAGCTAGAATTTTTAATTTTAATTTTAATTTTTAGAAAATTTTAACTAATGTGTACAAGATTTAACAACCTCTAAACATTATCTCTATATAAGTTTAGATTTTATGATTCGTTCATAAATAAATTTTTCTTTGTCTAGGGAAAAGAAATCATAGGATATATAAAGTTTGTTCAGTTCCCCAGTATGGTCGCCAATTATGTTATCACTCTGTAAATTCCCATAGGTTGTTGAAAGGAAGAAGAAATTTACTAGAGGTGACTTTATCCAACCACTTTGAAACTGAGATATAGCGCTTCCAGTTTCAGAGAGGGATCTCTCTGCAAGATTTAACTTTATTTAAAAATTTAGATATTATGCTAGTTAAAATAATAGGATCGAGTTGTTTGTTTTTTATAAATGGTTGAAATGTCGCTTATGCATCCATTGGGCTATGGGGTCTGTTTTATAAGATTTGATACTGACTAACAGGTTTTAAAAGGTATTCTCATAGGGCAGGATAATGCAACTGTTCGATTCTTTAGCATAAAAATGATGTAAATCAGAGAAGATGAGATAATCAATTATAACCAAGAAGCATTTAAGAATTTCTTAATTATAACATCAGAAGAAAACATTTAGATCATTTAAAGTTGGAAATAGAGTATAGGAGGATAAATTATGCAACTTTCGCTACTTCCAAATGATCATATTTGGAAAAACAAAATGAATACTAAGAGAGATAAACATTCAACAAAGATGAGAAAACTTCACCAACAGCTTACACGCGAGAATCCTTTGAAACATCCCTTGTATTACTAGTAGATCTCTAATAAAAATTATAGTGCTTACAACTTACTTGGGCATAAAGATCAACCCTCAATACTTCTAAGTTCGAAGTATTTATAATCAAAATTACAAATGACCATGTCATTAATGATCAGGATGTGGCGGAATCTATATCTAACTAACTAGATAACAAGATACAAAAATATGGGAACTGATGATGATTTGTTGTATTGTTCATGATGATTTTGGGGAAGGTCGTTGGTGAATCATCTGCGTGACTTTGACTGCGCTGTTTTCTAACTTGGATGAGATCCCTCCTACTTACTCAATCAATTCTCACAACTCATCCCATCTTTGCTTACTAGAGATGGTAACTTTCAATAGCCGGCAGTAGATTTCGTCCATATCGGTATACTTGGCAAAATTTGGCTTGTTGAGGAAAATATATTTGACTTCGTGTTGAATACTGAGGTCTAGTTGCAAAGACTCTAGGAACGCCTTGCCT
>ML841334.1:40898-65395 GCA_009831015.1 Picea engelmannii | reverse complement strand
AAAAAAAATGAGAAGGAACAAAAAGTAGTTGCTAAGCAACCTTGTCCTTCACTCCAAGAAGACCTTGCAACTGTGCAAGTTTGTGCTTGTTGAAGATTTTCTTGAATATGTAGATGTCTGCATGGATATGATGAAGTATATGAACCATTGAGATGTCCACACATATCCACTTTATCTTCTTGTAATGAAGAATATCCAAATAAATTTTGGATGAAACTTTGAAAACCGTGCAGCCGTTTCTAGAAAAATGTTGAAATTTTATTGATTTTGAAAAGATCATAACTTCACTTTTCGGACCTGTTTTTGATGATTATTTTTTTGAAATTGGATATTTTCCCGAGAGGAATTCAAATATCCAATTTTTTTCTGAAAATTATTCTCAGAAAATATCATAATTGAGTCTGATGTGCGTGGATCCCTTTTTGTCTCCTGAGATGCATGCCATATATCTTCCACATGAATTTCAGAAAACAAATCTGAAATGGAGTATACATCATTTTCAATTAATGGAATTCAAATTTTTGTAGATACTTGTGTAGAAGGCTCTTCAAACTGAGATGATTTATCTTCTAGTGGATTTTCTACATTCTCCATCTTGTCAACATTTTTCATGCATTCTTCCTTATTCCCAAATAAAACCTCCAATCTGCTCCATAAATCATTTGGAGTGAATTATTGTGAGTCATCATATACTTGATGGAGAATTTCGGGAGAAATAAAATAAATGATACATCTTATGGCCATATCTTGTCTATTGAGAAATTCATTTTTCTCATCGACAAAATCAGGCTCTACTTCCATTTCTATAGTTATTTGGTACAAGCCTCTACATCTGAGCATAAGAAAAAATTTTGGATTCCATTCCAAATAGTTATGAGGCGTGAGAAGTATTTCTGGCGAATAATCCATCTTTTTGTTGTCTTCAATCTTTTGTACCTGCAAAAATATTTTGGTGTAGATTTTGCTTAGCATTCTGTCGGCTCTTATACCATGTAAATGTGTTGAAACTGTACAAAACAATAATACACACATTTGCAAAGAGAATTGGAGAAATAAGAAGAAGGAGAGAAAGAATGGAAGAATACTCATTAACCGTTGTGAATAATGAATAATTTACACTTGATATACTCTGTATAACTCAATGAGTTTGACTTGAGGTGAACCAATGAGCCATAGTGGTGGTCTAGAGTGATCTGGACACACACCATCAGTTACGGGAGTGAACTTCCACCTATTCTAGTCTCTCAGGCAATTACGGGAGTGAACTACCACCTAGTTGAGTTAACTAGTCAACTAGTCTTCAGTTAACTAACTGGATAGAGAGTAGCGAGGGGTTAACTCAGGGAATCAAGGCTAATGTGCCACTCTGGTGATGATACGAAGGAAAGGTCTAATTAGCATGGTGATGATCCCAATGTTTCATGGTGATGATCCCAATGCAACATCTAAACTCAACTCAACTAGTCAAACTGAAGTGTGGACTGAAAGAGAATATTCTCCAGGTGGAATATTCTCCCCTAAAATATAGGAGACTGTATAATGACTAATTATGAATAATAAACAAGGAATAAATTTAGGAAAAATAAATCCTAGGTGTGTGTGAAGTAACTCCAAAACATTGGACACTTATTTTAACATTCCTTGAAGATTTGAGTGCCCCAATGTTCAAGGAGATGGTTTCACCCACATTCCTTCTTGACTCCTCTTCTTTATGTTTCTCTTTATTTCCTACATCACTCAATGAAAATGAACTCTTTAGAGAGTTAATCCCTTAGGAATATTGTTGTCTTCTATGGATATAACTTCCTTGGGATTAAGAGGTTCATCTTGAATGAAAGCACAAATGTTCTCATCATTAGGGAGGGCCTGTAAAGATTCGATATTGTTAGGGATATGTGGAAAATATAGATATTGAAAAGTACAATCATGCCTGTGTGGAAAAAGTTATCGATTAGGAGAGGTTGCAATAGTAGCTAACCGATCAGCCATTGAATTCAACTCCCTCTTAACATGAGTGATGTTCAAAGATAATAGGTTTGAGATAAGTGCCCAAACAGTTTGGGTGTATCGTTTTATCGACTTGTTTCTAGGAGAGAAAATTTTACGTACAATATTCACAACAAGATCAGAAACCCCAAAAACTGAAAGGTGACCACATCCAATATTATAGGCATTCTCAATGCCAAATAACAAAGCTTCGAATTCGGTGGCATTGTTTGTGCAATAAAACTCCAACCTATAAGAAAAGTTATGGATTTTTCCTATAGGAGAAATCAAGATAATTCCAGCTCCGTTACCTTCATTAGAGCATGAACCATCAAAGTGCATGTGCCATATACTATCATCTAAATCAATTTGTTAAAAGGGAATGTTATCCTCCTCAACAAAGATGGAATACACTCCTAGGTCCTCTTTGATATAGTTTACATTAGTTTGTGGGACACTCTCTATGTAAGGTGATATCCTTCCCTCTCTAAGGACTATAATGTTTTTACTGTTCCGAGGAATGGATAAATGTGTTCTGTTGAGTTAGAGGTATCCACCTGTTAAGGATTTCTAATATCTTCTTGTTGGCCCTTGGTTATGGAAGCAAGTGAATATCAAGGAAGAAAAGGAAAAATGTGAATTGCATGGAAGACACAGTGACTGTTACTGGGTTGAAGTAAGCAAAAGAGAAGAAAAGATGGAGCGGAGTAAGAGAAAGAAAGACGTTGGACGAGGAGATCGAGGATGACAGATCAACAAGGAAGATGGATCGTGGACAACTTAGAAAGTGGAAAAAGCCACCGTTGGATGCTTTGGAGCACCGTGTGAGAAGGAAATAAAGACAAGCTGGCGAAGCCCTGAAAACACATGTCAAGTTGACCTAGGGTTTTAGACACCTAGGGTTTTTATACCTAGAGTTTTGACACTTAGGTCTCAACCTAATTCCGTTAGTGGCTATTGTAATGTATAAATAGAGGTCTAAAGGACCTAGGATGGGTTGTTATTATTGTTAGTACTAAGTTGGTGGAGGATTCATTACTATTGTGTGATCGAGTGAGTATGATTGTGTGAGAGAGAAGTGATGAGTGTAGATCCTTCTAGTATTGTAATATCTTCAGCTGGGTGCGAAGATCAATCCTACAATTGGGTGCACAGGAAGGGGAGAGATAGAGAATAGAAGAAAGAAGATCTGCTAGCTGAGAGCGCATACAAGAACTATATGCTTCATCTTAATATATTATAAAGCATAGTTCTATGGATGTATCCCTAGACAGAGGGTGAACCATGTATATCTTGTGTTATGGGTGTGATTGATGCTCTGTTCTTTGTCATTTGGTATACCGTTATTGCATTACTATGTTAGATCTGATAGATAGCCGTGCAGAGTATATCTGAACTAGTAAATGATATATAAATGCTTCATTTCTCTTGTATTAGATCCACTTGGTATTCCCTTTGGTTGTAGACATCTCTGTCCTGCAACCTTCCAATATCTACTTCGGGTGAGACTACATCTTCCTTGCAGGTGTTGCCGAAAAGGCTAGTAGTTAGGGCTTGTTGGTGCACTCTTGGAGTTGAGCCATGGGTCTACCCTTGTGCCAACAAATGGTTCCGTTGCTGGGCACAGAATCTTCTTGAGGGAATGTGAAGGTGGTTTCCATCAAAGATAGAGATTCAAAAGTGGATAGAGGATCAAGAAAAGGACTTCGTTGAAGCTCAGAAAAAGAACCCTAATATTAGTATAGAAGATTGGTTGGAGAGATATATCTTTACTGATATACACAAGATTTTCTTTGGAGGGATTCATAAGGAGCTATACGAGTGGTTAGCTAGGCTAGCAAAAACCCAGTTTGAGATCAGAGCTAGGCCACCTGTGGTTGGACGTCAGCTCTGATAAAGAGGGTCAAGAGAGTTTATAACGACATGTCAAGAGCAGTAGATCATTGTTTTGATAGTACCATTGGAGGGTATATCACCAAGTTTATTGTTGACAAAGTAGAATCATATAGCCAAGAAGAGAGATACTTCTTTAAGGGACCTAGAGGAAAATTTTTACATTTTCTGAAGTTGAAGATCAAGATGTTATTACATGAGAAGAACATCTTGAAGATACAATAGTTTGTTGGATTGAAGAACTAATGTTCAAGAAATCAGACAACGACAGCGACACAGAGGCTGGACATACGCGCAGTAGGAGAGTGTTTGGAAAAGTTCCTCTTGTGAACCTGTTTAAGAAGAAATATAGGGATGAGGGTTTCTATAGTGGAGAAGAAGCAGATCTGACCGATGAAGAGCATTCAGATTTCGTTGGGCCAGAGGAAGGGAAAACTGAAGAACCTCACCGGGAAGAGCTAGAAGCTTCAGGAACTACACAAATTGTTGAAGTAAGTACTATTACTCCTCCTATTGATTCAACAGCATTAAGCAATCAGAGTAATAAGAGTCAAATGAGCATTCAGAGCACTGCCACTAGTATCCAAACACCTACTCAGCCAGGAAACCTAGGAAGATCTATGGCATATGAGATGAGGTTACCCACCTTCAAAGGAGATGGATATGAAGATCCTGATCAACACAAGTTTCTTTGCGAAGTCATATGGAGTATTAAGAACATCACCGACGAAGCTGTCAAACGAGTTCAATTTAGTACTACCCTAAGAGACCGCGCATTGAGCTAGTACATGAAGTCTGTTAAGGGAATTTCCCATCCTAAATCGATGAAAGAGATCAAGAACACACTTATTGTCGAGTTCAAGAAAACCAAGTCGAAGTCATAGTGCATTACAAAACTAAAATAAATCAAGAAGAGAATAGTTGAACCAGTATGGGAGTTCGATCAGAGGTTTAAAACCTTGACGAGCCACTTGAGTTTCCAGATCCCAGATGAGAAGAACAAGGAATGGTTCATTGTTGCTCTCTTACCACACATCATAGTTCCTATGATGCAACATAATATTTCTTCACAATCTGAGGCGCTGGATATCACCATGAAGCTAAAATCAGCCCCTATGGGAGAATCCATCTTGGGTATGAGTCAAATCTTGAGTCAGCTAACTAGTTTGTCTCTGTAGGTCGAAGATATGAAGAAAGACAAGGGAAAAGACAAAAGGGAAGATATCTGGTGTGTCATATGAAAATAAAAAGGTCATGACAAGGAGCATTGTCCCCTATTCCATGAATACTTGGCCTCTAGAGCTTTGAGCCCCTTGAAGCAAGTTACCCTACCATGGTGTGAGGTATGTAGAAATAGACATCTCCCCGATGAGTGCTATTACATGCAAAAATATGTTTAGAAACCCATAAATTTGTATTGCACGTTTTGTAAGTCTGTGGGGCATGATGATAGGGATTTTAAGTCTTACGACCTCATGAAAGAAAGGTCAAGGGATATATACAAAATCCAAGGTAAAGTACAACAAGTAGGAAACACTACGCAGTATAACTCCCCTGGGAGAGGAAACTTCAACCCTTGTGGTGGATTTCAAGGAAGAGGAAGAGGAGGACATATGGGTCGAGATCGAGGAAAAATAATATGTTATAACTGTGCACAACTAGGACACTTGGAAAGGGACTATCATAACCCTTGTACCACTTGCAGCTATTGCAACTCCTTTGAGCATGTTATCGAGGAATGTCCGACATTGCTGGCTAAACTTCAGGAGAGACAGGGACCTCAACAGAACCCACAAATACAATTAATGAAATCAGAACCTCGTGGAGAAGACCCTAGAGGGGATTTTATCACTCGAGGAGGCATTGTTACAAGATAAGAAAGAATGATCCAAGGAAAGACTACAGGAGAATCAGGAGTCAGGAAAGCTGCAGAGAAGACACAAACTTTTGATGCAGAGAAAGAAAAACAAATGTTTGAGGAGGCAAGAAGAGAATTCAGGGGAGACCAAGGTTCTTCATCGAAGACACAACCATAAGTAAGAGAATGTGGAATGCCTCTGGCATTTGATTAGTTTTCTTTGCCCGGAGATGGAAAAGAGGCAAGCAAACTTGTCGGTTTCTTGTATACGTTTATAGAGTTGATTAAAGATGAGAAAGCCATACAAGAACTAAAAAATTTGGGCAGAGAGTATGAGATAGGAAGGGTAGATCCTTTACTAAATAAATAAATACATCAACTATCCAAGAAGAGAAGGAAAAATAAGGAACTACACCTGAATTCTCAAATTGGATAGTATGATATAGACTATGTGGTCCTCGACTTAGGGTCGGAGGTCAATGTCACGACGAAGAAAACCTGGGCACTGATGGGAAAAACTAAGTTGATCTATTCCCCTATCAAACTTAGGATGGATAATCAACAAGTTTTAAGCCCCTTTTGAATATTGGAACATGTCCCTGTGGACATTGACAGAGTGAGGACGTTTGCAGACTTCAAGGTAATTGAAATAGTTGATGATAGTTGTCCTTACCCTGTGCAGTTAGGAATTGATTGGGCTTTAAATAATTCCACTGTGGTCGATTTGGAGAAAAGACGAATGACATTTGAAGGAGATGGCCTTAGGGTCATCACACCTTTATATCCCAATTAAGGTTAGTGATACACAGAGCCCATCAGAGAAGAAGACCTCACATATGAACTAGAAAACATATACAAATTAATAGTCAGACAACATGATTACATTAATCCTACGGTTGATGGAAATTTGAGCTAGAAAAGTGACAATGCATGTTCATCATATTTAGAAGAAGCACTGGAGAACTGGTAGAACAAAATGTACGAAGTATCTACAAGGAGATGTGATAGATTAACCAGAGAAGTATGCTGGATTGACACAATAGTAAGTAACTTACCCACCTTTGATGGTATGAATCCTTTAGAAACCTTCATGTTGAACTTTGAAGAAAGTGTACCAATGCAACAATGATTGATGTAAATGGATGAGGCCCTGAAAGCCACACCGACAAGATGGTGGGGAACACACAAAAAAAACATTACAGAATGGGTACAATGTCATACTCTGATGAAAACATGGTTCTCAGCACAAGTAGAAGGATGCGAGGTTAGATACACAGGTCGGAGCTATCCGAAGGACCATGTGTGAAGTTGCAAGGAAGCATGGAGCAATATTCCTCAAGATAAGTGGGTGCACAAATTCGTCAATATGCTGGACACAACCCCTATCAACTGGTACCTTCAAGTAGAGTTGTGCTTCATCACTATAGATTGGGAAGGTATGACTCAGAACTTTGTTACTACCTTTTTATTTGAAAGTCAATATCCTACAGTAGATCAAGAATTACATGTCGTAATACAGAAAGTGTTCGATGAGGCACCCGACCTCCCTTTGGAACAAGAAGAGGATGAATGGAATACACCTCTCCAGAAACTGCAAGGCTGTTACAACATCAATACTGATGAAGACGATGATCCTAGGAGGGTGAACATCGTAGAAACAAAAGGCCAAAGAGATGTGGAAGGACCAGGAGTTGAGATACCATTTATTAGACATCCGATCAAGATCAAGAAAGTCAATATTGGAACAGATAAAACACCAAAGCTTGCAAATGTTGGATATTATTGGGATGCTGCCACTATTGAAAAGATAAAAAAATTGCTACATGAGTATCAGGACTTGTTTCCAATCAAGTTCACTGATATGAAAGGCATTAAAGGGCCTATGGGAGAGATGTGGATCCCTTTGAAACCATATGAAAGACCAGTCAAACAAAGACCCTACATATTGAACCCTAAATATAAGGAGAAAGTGAAGATTGAGCTCGACAGAATGCTAGAAGCAGGGCTTATAGAACCTATCGAAGAATCATAATGGATTATCCCTATGGTGGAACAAGACAAGAAGACAGGAGAGATCAATATTTGCATAGATTTCAAGAATCTGAACAATGCCTATTTGCATGACCCCTTCCCTACGCCATTCATTGACGAAGTGTTAGATAATGTAGGAGGACAGGAGGTATATTCTTTTACAGATGGATTTTAAGGATACTATCAGATCCCGATTGCCAAGGAATATCGCCATAAGACCACCTTTTCCACAGAATGGGGATCCTACCAATATACAGTAATGTCGTTTGGATTGAAGAATGCCCCAACCATCTTTTCCAGGGTGGTGGTCAAAGCATTCAAGGAGTTTCTACATAAGTTTCTAGAAGCATACTTTGATGATTGGAATGTCTTTAGTTTATTGAAAAATCATATTGAATGTTTAAGGCTAATGTTGGACAAGTGCAGGTAGTGTCAGATTTCCTTAAAACTGAAGAAGTGCATTTTATTTTTACCATTTGGAGTGTTGTTAGGCCATATTGTACGCAAGCAGGGATTGCTGGTAGATCCATCTAAAATTTCCATCATAGTTGATCTACCCACTCTTACTTCATTCAAACAACGGTGCACTGCGATGGGACACACTGGATATTACAGGAAGTTGATTAAAGGCTATGCCTAGATTACGACACCCGGAGAAGCTTTTGAAGAAAGACTGTCAATTTCAATGGACAGAAGAATGCCAACAGAGCTTCGACACACTGAAATAGAAAATGCTTACTGCACCTATTCTGGTTTTCCTAGATTGGAGCAAGTAATTTCATGTGCATGTCGATGCATCTTCCATTGCATTAGGAGTTGTGTTAGCAAAACCAAGAATAAGATACATTGACCACCAGTTAGCCTTTGCTAGTAGGAAGCTATCAACAACAGAGATCAATTACACCACTACTAAAAGAGAAGGGCTAGCCATGGTGTATGCGCTACAGAAGTTTCACCACTACTTTTTGGGAGGACATTTTAAAATGTTCATTGATCACTCCGCACTAAAATACCTAGTCAACAAGCCAGTGTTGGGGGGAGAATATGTAGATGGCTTCTTCTATTTCAGGAATATGATTTTGAGATCATGGTTAAGCCAGGAAGAATGAACAAAGGTCCTAACCACTTGTCGAGGTTGGAACATGGAGAAGAGCCTACTATTTTGGAGGATACAATGTCGGATGCATAATTGCTAGCCATTATAAATATTGATGACCAATTTTCTGAAATAGTCCAGTTCCTGTCAACAAGAATGGCATCTAGTGAATATACAATCACCCAGAAGAAACAACTAGTAATGAGTGCAGTAGACTTTTCACTTATAGTTGGACAACTATACAAGATGGGACCTGATGAGATACTAAGGAGGTGTGTTATGGAGATAGAGCGACCATTTATCCTCGCTGAAGCTCATGAAGGCATCGCAGGAGGACACTACCTAGGGAAGAAAACTATGCGGAAGGTTCTTAGAGCTGGCCTTCGGTGGCCTACCCTACACAGAGATGCTAAGGACTATTACAAAGCCTGCGATGTATGTCAAAGAGTTGGAAAAATGTCCATAAGAGATGAAATGTCGTTATCACCACAACTGAACCTACAAGAATTTGAGAAATGGTCCATTGACTTCGTGGGACCTATTAACCCACCAGGGAAGCACACAAGATCGAGGTACATAATCACGACGATAGAGTACTTGACCAGACCAGCCGAAGCAAGAGAAGTTAAGGACTGTGGTGCCACTATAGCTGCGCGCTTCATATTTGATGACATCATAACCAAGTTTGGATGCCCGAATATCCTTATGAGCAATCGAGGCACACATTTCATCAATAAAACCATTGAAGCCTTGACTAAGGAATTTACAGTCCATCACCAGAAGAGCACACCTTACCATCCAAAAGAGAATGGGACAGTCGAAGCATTCAACAAGATTTTGGCGATATTGCTAACGAATATTTGCAGTGTGAATAGGGATGTCTGGGATTTAAGAGTACCAGTAGTACTATGGGCCTACAAAACCACTTGCAAGAAGCTGACAATGCAGACTACATTCAAACTGGTTTATGGTCTCGAAGTCATCGTCCCAATGGAATATTTGGTACCCAACTTAAGAATTGTTTCCTTTACAGATATGGATGACACTGGCGTTGTTCGAGAGAGGATTTTGAAGTTGTTTGAATTGGAAGAAGACCGATTCATTGTAGGGTTCCATTAGCAAGTTCAGAAGGAAAGAAAGAAGTGTTGCCACGACAGACACATCAAGAAGAAGGTATTTAAGCAAGGTGATTTGGTACTAGTATATGACAGTAAGTTCATGAAGCATCCAGGGAAGTTCAGAATGCATTGGCTTGGGCCATATGAGGTTGCTCATGTAACAAAAGGAGGAGATGTGTAGTTAAAGACTTTGAATGGAGAATGGAAGGAAGGTTTGGTGAACGAGAGCCGACTGAAGTTGTACTATGAAAACCAACTGCCTCACATCTCCCAGTAAAAGAATGAGGAAAAAGGTATATGTACCAGGTGCATTTGAAACTGGGGACGAGACACAGAAAATATATTCTGCACAAGGGAGGAAGTGAGGACTAGAGCTGGAAGCACAGGCTGCCTCGCGTAGTCTAAAGTTGAAGTAAAACAGGGGTCATATATGAATTTCCTCGTGACAAGTCACATGTGAGTGTTGGGGGCCTATTGGCACTTGGTTATGGAAGCAAGTGAAGATCGAGGAAGAAAAGGAAAAATGAAAACTGTGTGGAAGACACAGTGACTATTACTGGGTCGAAGTAAGCAAAAGAGAAGAAAATTTGGAGTGAAGTAAGAGAAAGAAAGACGTTGGACGAGGAGATCGAGGATGACAGATCAACAAGGAATATGGATCATGGACAACTCAGAAAGAGGACAAATCCATCATTGGATGCTTTGGAGCACTGCGCAAGAAGGAAAAGAAAGATAGGCTAGCAAAGCCCTGAAAACATTGGTCAAGTTGACCTAGGGTTTTAGACACCTAGGGTTTTTGTATCTAGTATTTTGACACTTAGGTCTCGACCTAAGTCTGTCGGTGATATATTGTAATGTATAAATAGAGGTCGAAAGGACCTGGGATGGGTTGTTATTATTGTTGGTACTAAGTTGGTGGAGGATTCATTACTATTGTGTGATCGAGTGAGTACGATTGTGTGTGAGAGAAGATCAGAGTCTATAGCCTTCTAATATTGTATGATCTTCAGCTGGGTATGAAGATTAGTCCTGTATCTAGGTGAACATGAAGGGGAGATATAGAGAAGAGAATAAAGAATATCTTCTAGCTGAGAGTGCAAACAAGAACTGTATGCTTCATCTTAATATATTATAAAGAAAAGTTTTGTGGATGTAGCCCTAGAGAGAGGGTGAACCACATATATCTTGTGTTGTGTGTGTGATTTATGCTATGTTCTTTGTCATTTGGTATACTGTTATTTCATTACTATGTTAGATCTGATAGATAGCCGTGCAGAGTAGATATGAACTGGTAAATGATATATAAATGCTTCATTTATCTTGTATTAGATCCACTTGGTATTCCCTTTGGTTGTAGACATCTCTATCCTGGAACCCCCCCATAGCTACTTCGGGTGAGACTACATATGCCTCGCATGTGTTGCTGAAAGGGCTAGTAGTTAGGGCTTGTTGGTGCGCTCTTGGAGCTGAACCCTGGGTCTGCCCTTGTGCCAACACTTCCCAAGATGATTGAGTAATTGATTATTGGCATATCAATTACCTAAATACTAAGGGTTGTCCTTATTTCAGGGTGTGCACACAAAACTAAGGTTAAATATTTAATCTCACCTATGGTCGTTTGTTGTAGGATATTATAGGGGAGCATGCTTCTAGCATTTTCATTTCTACGATACAAGTCTAGATTTTCCATAATAATCTTCGACATCACACTTGGGCCTGAACCACCATCAATGAGGAAACAATGGACGATCTTATCTATAATCTTTATAGAAATTTTAAAAGGGGTATTTTTTACAGGGTATCTAAATTTATGTACACCTACTTTATTTACAGATGAATCCTCTTCATTTACCTCTTCCGAGAGGTTGGATACAACGAACGATTTTACTTCCATGAATTGTTTTAGATGCATCTGTTGTTTAGGGATGACAACCATGTCTAGAAGGGTTGCATCTTCTTTGATGTTGGGCAACTGATTCAAGATATTGTACTTAGAAGAGGGGAGATGGGAGGTTGTTCCTTGACTGTCAGGAACCTTAGGAACCTGAACAGTAGCACCAGGTGAGGATGAGCTCGGGCTAGAATAATTGTGGGGAGGATCAAATTTACCCTTGGGAGCATAGGCTTTGTTCCTAGTATTGATGATCATGACATATTCTGGCTCTGCAAAATCTAGGAAAACGATAGTAGTTTCTAGTCTTTTACCAAATATCTTATCTCTAGCACTCTTCCTTACCTCACATATGGCTTCCTCATGGTGTTCCTCATAGATGTTACACCAAATTCGATGAAATATAGCTTTAGGCTGAAAATTATTTTCAATTGGATTTATAAAGGGAGGTGCAGAAGAGGATGAAGCTCCAGGGGTGGGAGGTGAGATAGTCCCCTTTCACTCGAACACTATCATATGATTATTCATGTATTGTACTAACTGTAAGAGGGTGAACATGTCTATCTATTTAACCGATTCTCCCAGAGGAAGACCTATTATTTCAATCTATTCTTCATACTCTAAACAAGTATGCAGGGTGGAACCGATATTATCAATGGATTTTTCCTCAAGCCTATGACTGTAGGGGTAAGGTAATTACTTTTAGTAATGCATGAAAGCACATTGGTTCTGAGGTCAAATGAGTTCAGGGATATTATTGTATAACTTAGTGAAACACAAGTTGAAGGACTCGATGGTTTCGTCATCGTTATAGGTGATGTTGTTGTATTCTCGTAACTTTTCGTTTGGGCTTTTAGATTTCCCATAAGTGGATATGAACTAGTAGATTAACTCCTCCCAAGTAGACAAAATATTAGGAGGAAGGTCAAAGAAATCGGATGTAGCATTTACCTCCAAGGAATTGACGAATAAGCTCATGCAAGTATCATTGTCATGGGCTCCTATTGTTGGAATATTGGTTGTTGTCATTGATGTCAACTCTAGTCATTGGTTTTGGACTGGAAGATTGATGAAGGTATTTAGACATGAAGGATAATGAACATGTAGATAAAACACCCATGGGTGGATAGTATACATCATGTTGTTTCCAGTGGTATGTGGCACGTCACGTGGATCCTCATGGTTGAGGAGAAATGAATTTTTGAAGATGACAGAGTGAATTGAAGAAGGAAGTACATGTAGGACCTAAATATAATTAAATAAAATAATTACAAAATAAGAAAGTGTCAGGTCGGCCCTAATGTTAAAATGAAGGGACATAAATGGTATAAATAAATATCATTGTACATTAATTTGATACACAAGTTGAATTTCAGAGGAAATCAGAAGTAAAGAAGGCCGGATTTCAAGGGAGGATGAAGTATTTTGGTGATGTGTTCTAAGGTATGTTATTTATAGGTCATCTTACCATTTTCTCTATAACTTGTTTTCTAGAACGATTCAGATGGTGAAATTTCTATGGTATTGATAAGACATATCAAGGTACCTGTGGTAAAAGTTTCAGCTCTTGATTCTCTATAATTACGGAGATACACTCTGTGGAAGATAGGTTTTTTGACCAGTCCTGAAGCTAGTCAATAAACAGGTGTTCCAGGTAAAAAAATCATAAATTATTCATAGAGAATCCAAATTAAGTGGGACCAATCTCATTGGAAATATTATAGACTTTGGTTTCTTGTGTGCGACTTTCAGAATCTGATGTTAAATATTGAGCACGGGGCATTCTGTACAAGTTTTCTCTCTTGAATAAACCAGAATTGAATAAAGTCTACCATTCTTTCTATAACTTATTTTTTGAGAGGATTCAAGGAGTGAAAATTGGATAAGTTTCAGAGAATACATTGAGTAATATTATCTACATTATCATAGTATTCCATGAATTGAAGAATAATATAAATTGAAGAAGTCTCAGGAAGCATTATCGGGTTCTATGTGATGGTTGGGGTATGGTTATGATTTAATGTAAAGTTTTATTATCTCTCATATATTCTTGGGTGGAAGGAAGGGGAAAGGATGGAGAGTTCAACCCTATATTGATATTGGAGGATTGTATCTTCCTCTTGTAGGTTTATCCCTCCCTTTACATTTGGAAGCTGTCGCTACCTTTGGAAGTCATTACTTCCCTTGAACAATCACTATTGATTATTTCTCATATATTGTGCATGGTGTATATTGGTGTAACTCTTATACTATTGTTCATTTCTCATTGGATATAATTGAATGTTTTAAGTATAAGTTGAAAAAGGTTTTAAATTATACTTGATACAGATTCACCCCTCTCTCAGTATCAACAATTGGTATCAGAGCAGGTTAACTTCAGTACAGTTTAACCACTAGAAGGAAGATCCTAAGAAGAAATGGAAGACCAAATTCCAAATGGGATTCCACCATTTGATGGAAGAAATTTTGAATACCGGAGTAATAGAATGGAAACTTAATTGAAATCTCTTGGGGAAAATGTTTTGTTCTCAGTTGCTTCAGGAGACAATGCTTTGAATAAACCAAAGACTACAACTCAGAAGGAAGCAAAAAGGAACAACAAATTGGCAATAGATTCCATCCTAGATGGATTGATAGATTTAGTGAAATCCAAGCTGGGATCATGTGCATCATCAAAATATATTTGGGACAAGCTACAAGACCTTTATGAAAGGGAAGAAGAAGAAGAAGAAGAAGAAGAAGAAGAAGAAGAAGTTGAAGCAAATTACAACATCTCAGATTTCAAAGAAGCAAATAGAGGTTAGTTATTTTTCTTTAATTGTGAAGGAGTAGGACATGTTGAATTTGAATGCCCTCATCCAAGGATTGAAAGAGATGACACTGAAGAATAAAATTCCAATGAAGAAGAATAAAATCGTGAAGCATAAATTATTCAACAAGAAGATGAGAATCTTAAAAAATTGAAGCAAGTTGAGATTGAAAATAGAAAGCTCAAAGACACGCATAGAAAACTAAGAAGTGAATTGGGTAGTTTTGAAAATACAGTTGTAATCTTGAAGAAACAATTAGAAGACTTTGAGAGAATAAGAGAAGAAAACATTTCCTTGAAAACTCTACTCGAAGAAGAAAGAAGAATAGGAGACGTAAGGAATGTCCAAATGATGAAGAAAGAAGAAGATTGTGAGAAACTTGAACAATAAGTTGTCTCATTGAGGAAGAGCTTAATAAACTCTCAAGTGACAAAAGATTTAACACATCTTGGATGCATGGGTGAAACTTCATACAAGAAGATGCAAATACCAACAAGAAGGTTGAAGAAAGAGATACACAGACAGTTGATGAGAAGTGGACCAGGATGCCAGAAAGAAGGAATGATTACAAAAGAGATGAATATCCAAGAAGACCTCCTACCTTTAGGAATCAAAGAATCTTCAATCAGTACGAAGGAAACTACAAAAGAGTATATCATGAACCCAGATGGAATACATCACAAAGAAGGCCACTTACTCCAAGGTATCAAAATTTCTTTTTTGGTCATTGTTATACTTGCAAAAAAATTGGACATAAGGCAATTAATTTCAGAATCAATGAAAGGAACAAATATGCAAGAAAAATGAATGGTGTAAATAGAAGATATGGAAATAATCGTGAGTTTTTCAACAGAAGTTATAATTCATTTTCCCCATTGATGGAAAATAATATTTTATGCTACAAATGTAATTATCTTGGTCACAAAGCAAGAGATTGCAGATATATGAATGAAGATGTCCCTATGCCAACCACAGTATGGAGAAGGAAAGAGATTCCAAACAATGAAGATTGTCGAATAGCCATAACCGCTAAAGAATGTAAAGAAGAATATGAATGTTACATAGACAGTGGATGTTCTTCACACATGACTGGGGATCAAGACAAATTCATTAGCTTGAAGAGAAAGGGTGGCAATGTTGCATTTGGAGATGACTCATCTGCCAAAATACTTGGAGAAGGTGTAGTAGAGATTGTAAGAAAAAATGTAAAAGAAAAGAATGTCCTATTGGTTGAAGACTTGAAGCATAATGTACTCAATGTTAGTAAAATGTGTGATCAAGGATACACTCTTATGTTTGACTCCTGAAAATGTAAAATCAGAGAAAATAACTCAAGAAGATTGGTTGCAACTGCAACAAGAAGACATAACAATATATACATCCTATAAGTTATTAACAACATGGTTGGACTGCCTTGCAATAGGCACAATCATTAAGAACTAAAACAATCAAAGAATCAATATCATAAAAATAGATGTATTCGATGATAATCGACTATAAAAATTAACCAGAGAGATATTGAAGATCTGCCTAGTATGGTCACCAAACAAATGTTGAGGAAAATATATGAAATGATCTTACTCAAGCATTTTCATATTTTTCTTGACTAAATAAGAATAGACGGGAATGTCACCCTATGTTTATAGCCATCAAAAATAATATCCTAACTCACAAGTATTGATTACAAGTGCTTAGGCTAGTCTTTTTATAAATAAAAGTTTGCTGGAAAATTCATTGTTTATGTAATTTTCTGAATATAACAGTTGCTGAAATAAATGTAGAGACATAAGTAAAGACACCAAGATGATAATCAAGACAGATGAGACAAAAATCAATCCTTTATTTCATTCCAATTCATCAAAGAGTCATTCTCTTTACAAAATTTGGTGAAGAAGTTTTGGACCAAAGTCAAACTTAGACGTCTCCGATGAAACATGCAAAAGGACCTCTAACAGAAAATAAAAAAATGAACTCTAAAAGATGGATCAAATTGCCACAGATTTGTTCCCACTCGACTCTGCACAATAGCCTTTGTTAGTCATGAAAACTAATTCACAAACAGACAAGTCTACACAGACTATCAAAGATATATCAACACCTCTGAAACCCAAGTGTCTAAATGATGTAATTTAACCCTGAATATTGTTGTCTACAATAAGACCTTGCTATCATAAAAAAAATTAGGCTTTTGATCAATTAAGGAATGAATGAAAACTAAACTATCTCAACATAAACTCAAAGAAAAAAACTTAGTATGCTTCTCCTTCTATCCCCCTCTTGTTCCTCCCTTTTCTTTTTCCTTTAAGCAAATTAGAATTGGTTGAAGTAGTTGAACTACTTCATAGTTAAGTTGACTAAAACTCAACCAACTTTTTCGTTAGGGGGGAAAGTAATAAATCATAATAAGGGTTTTAAATAAATAATAACTATTAGGTAGGACCCCTTGTAACTCCCTTTAGCTCTTAAAAATCATAACATAACTAGTTAATTAAGCAAAACACCCCTCCTTGTGACTCCCATCATCACATTCATATTTGACAATTTATCTCATTGATATTTGAAATTATTTTCAAAAATATATTACTCATATATCCAAAGAAAACATGTTGTCCTAAACTTTTGAAGTCAACTGTCATCAACAATAAAAAAAATAAAACTCAAAAACCATATTTTCCACTCTGAGATGCAATCTTTCCTTGATTGCTACTGTCACCCTTTGATTTCTCTGAATTTTCCTTTGGCTGCGCTGAGCCTTTAGGCCTAATATCACTTATCACATGAGAACAATCATCCCTCAAATGCATCCAAGAAGACACATCTTTATCAGAGCCATTGGAGGGTAGGGTGAGGAAGGGGAAGCAATGAATTTTCCTTTGTCAGGGGCATGGAAGGCCTCAATTTTCAACCTTTTTCTAGCATGAGAGGACTGAACTAGTGAGTGGATAGGTGCATCTTGGTAAATATAATTGATAGGTGGGGGGGCAGGTAAGGACAAATTGGGCCAACCACGATGTTCGGAGACTGTCGGGTGGACAATCTCTTTCCATCCATCGTTTTTGGTAACGTCAGGTTGCAATGAGACATGAGGGGGCATAGGAATACTAGGGGCTTGTGGACCTTGGAAGGGAGGCCTTTCAAGCCTAGGTTGGACCACTCCTTTCCCAATCCAATTGAAAAATCCATCCTAAAATAATGGGCCTAACTCTTGCGAGTCAACATCAAAGTGTATGGAGAATATTGGCCTTCTTGGGCCTCTATTCCAATTACCTCTCCCTAGATTGCCTATGGCATGGCTACCTCGGCTGAAAAAGCTCATTCCTACATGCATGATTGATTATCAAATAGTTACTTTAACAACCATACATGACAACTCCTTAAAAATATGAAATAGATTTTGGCTCAGCAGCATATTTGGCTCATGCAGTCCAATCCATACAAATTGTTTAATTGTTGTCAATGAGGAGGGGGTGAACAAAAGGTTATGGGATATGCGAGGGGTTTGTATTGAGAAAAAAAGGATAAAATGAGGGGGAAAAGAAACATGGTTACTACTCACAGACAACACACAATCAACTGTAATGTAGAACAAGGAACATGCTGTTGTAATGCATCCAAGAAAATGTGATTTCAAACTGTTACAATATATAATTCTCTTACTGTAATTCAATTCTTGGAACGAGGAGTAAAAAATGGATATGGGAAGGCGAGGGGATTGTAATTAACGGAAAGTGAAATAATGGTATGGAAAGAGAGTAGATATTTTTCATAAAATTAATTAAGTAATCCATACAACCATTATATATCAAACGCAAAAGGTCCAACACCAACCAAATAATTACTGTGATCAAATGATCAACTACTGTGTATAATTCAATCAATTCTCTGCATTAAATTGCTCATTGTTCGTAATCAAATATTTAACACAGTGTCATCAAAATTGGACAGTATGCATTCCACAACAACCTGTAGAGGAGTTTTGTTTCTTCTCATTTATCCATTTAATATTTTAAGACAATTCCCAAATGAATAAACAATCACTTATGTACACTCTTTGTAGCGTCAACTCATCAACCACTTCCCACGAATTATTTCAATCATCAAATACAGACACAAAAATCGTGCCCGGTTTTGTCCTTTAATTCATTTAATAATTAAACTGTAATGAGATTATAATGTCACAGAACATGTGCCTATCTCTGCTACGATGCATGATATTCATCAATGCACATAAAAAACAACCAAATACAAGCATCAATATTTTAATTGCAAAGATTCTGACTTGCCATTTAAACTCACAGAAAACAATCACCATTCAACTCATACTATGCTATGGAATACACAGACCATTCGACAAAACACAAGAGAATTTATGTGACTCTACAGGTCCAATCACTCTGAATCTAAAAATCCACAATGTTGGGCTATCAATCCAATACAACGAGGCAACAACAGTATGCCCGATCTCATCACACAAATTGATCAAATTGCAACAAAACCATATTGCTTAAAATCCCGTGACCCTCTCTGATGGCACAATCAAATAATATCCATAGCATATATAGTGGATGGTCATGCCATAATTACCACGATTGTAATACTCCCATTTCGAAATTTAAAACAAACAGTCACAACAATCATTAACTCAACCTAACATGTTGTAGGAAGGCCACACATATCCACACATCACTCACGAAGCATTGTTGTGACTTAATCAATTAAAATAAATGTTGGGTTAATAATTCAATAATCAGAATGTAAAAGAAAATGACTATGGATTCAATCCCATTTCTCCAATCAACCAATTAACCATACTGAGCTTATCAATTTGACAGTTATAATAACCAATTGTAGTGATTAAATACCAATAACCAAAAATCGTTGTCAAGATAATCAACAAAGACAAGCCAACAATAGATCACTATTGACGATGCACCACCAACTCATAACCATCAACTATGTATCCAACAGGACATAACGGGCTCGCTTTATCAAAATCGGGCTTTGAGTAATCAAGGATTCATCCTATGGACCACCAAAGCGAGACTCGAGTCGACCCCCAACATCAAGTGAGAACCTTTGAGACCAATGATGCACACATGGGGTATACCACCAATAACTTCACAGATAGGGTGACAATTCCTGTTATAGGAGAGACTATGAACATAGGAGCAAGGGTTTCATTTTGGTCCTATAACAACACTTAGAACACACAGGGTATAACCCTTGTGGTTTTTCCAATCAAACAAAGAATGCTGAGATAAAACATAGTCGAGAAATAGCAGTCAACCTTAAGCAAGCCCTTTGACATAACAACCACCATAACATACTACACAAACATTAGTAACATGAACGAACCCATACCCAAGTGAAACGATTCACAGTTGCACAAGTGTTTCAAACCCAGTAAACCCCATAACAACAAACGACTGGGTATGGTGATCAGAATGTGTGGAGATGGCCAACCAATCTGGACTTAGTGAAAACCCTTCAACCAAGACCAATAAGGATGACAAAGAGCCTTCATGGATTCTAACACTCAGAATGATCAATAAAACCATGACTTCAAACATTATTGCAATGAAAACCACACAAACCATTCATTCCAGAAAAATATCACAAATTTACATAGTTTCCAGACTTACGGAAAGCACAGACCCATACATCACTAAGCCAATATATATTTCATAACCAGAGTGGGTTCATGGATGGCGAAAAGACATACCTATAAGAATGAAAAATTTAAAAACGCGAGCTTGGCTGAGCAGTTCTTTCACTGCTTGAAAATAAGAGCTTAACCACAACGATCACAATTGAACAATAGTCAAGCCAGGGTGATGACTAGTGGGAGGGTATGGAGTGATGTGCATTAAATGCACATCACATCCACCCTCAGTCATTCAATTCCCTAGTACATGCCATCCAACCTTCCATTAATTCATTTAATTAAACCATGTATCGAAACCAACATCCATTGTTTGCCAAAAGCACCACCCTATGCCACATTAACCACTTCCAACCATACTATAGCGCATATGACATGTATTTCCATATAACTGAATAAATCGTGTAGCCACTAAACCCACTAGGTAGGACTAACAACCATACTTTTAATTCCAATGCATATAGTGTAGCATATTAGTATAGTCTAATTTCTTCTTTTTGTATTTTGTTTATCTTGCTTTTACCTGTTTTCAACTGCTCTGATGTGTTGTTACTAACATGTCTATTGTGTAGGTGTCACAGTAATGAGTCCAGGAACTGAAAGCAAGGGTAACAATGGACAACATAGGCCACCGTAACATGAAATTAGAGCCTAGAGAAACAAAAGCAACACATAACATGCCTTATCCATCATTCATTTGTCGCAATTAGAACCAACACATAATAGGCCTTATCCATCGCCAATAAAACCAAGTTTTCATCAATCACGTGGGACTTTGTAAGCAGTGTCCAACAACAACATAAACATGAAATAAGAACCATATCTGATCTCCCAATCTACAAGGGGGTCCCACCTACTAGTATTATATATCTTATTAGCTTATAATAATAGGCTTTTGCAATACTTTGCGAGAAAAAACCTTGTGTATGATTTTAATCGTCAACAGGGCCCATTGTCCATGAAAATTCTCTGCAAAATCCCCAGCTATAGCATAATCATGACCATCCAGTTTAGTGCAGTAGATATACCATCCTTCCTGATCAAAAATGATTTTGGTATGTTCGTAAGCCTCCATGACCTCGGGTCCTTCGGGTTCTTTCCTGTTCACGTGTCCACCCTTTTCCATAAGCATAGATACGACCAGAAGACTAGACTCTTGGCTATAAAACATGGATCTATATGCTATGCAATGAGATTCAAGGATATTTTCTATCTCTACAGGGGTCATTTCGAATAAATTCGATGTTGTAGATAATGAACAAGGTGCCAATTTTTAAAACACATTGAATAAGACAATTGATCGATGTAACTTTCTAGACAACTGACAGGTACAAATGATGACACATCCCACTTCACATGCTATGACTGATGACAAATACTTTTCTAACATATTTTTCTTACTCATGAGCTTTGTAGTATGATCCACATCTTCCATGAATCACCAACGTGCTAAAAAGGATCATGAAACTCGACATGTGGAAGTTCCTGTAGTGCCCAGACCAATTTGTCTTTTTCACTCTTGAGTGGATTAGACTTTGAATATGCAAATCATGAAGTTAAATAATCATGATGCATAATTATGATATGACTAATGGCTCAAAGGAAAAGACTTCAAACCTTTTGATGTCATCAAGTAATCAATCGAACATGTGTCTAATTCCCTATGTCCCCCTCTCACAATATTAAGTCCATCTCATTCATTCACCCTAGAATTATTTTAAAACACCTTAAGGTAAGATATTAAACCTTTAACAAAATTCTAAAGATTTTAATAACTTATATAAAAGTTTAAATACCAATTAGGAATGAATGAGGGATAAAACCAGGTAGAACATAGTAGGTGTTAACAATGGCTCCATGGGGGATGGATTTTTCCCTATGAAACTCCAAGAAATTTGAGTAGACCTATGCCTTCTAATCCTTTGAGATTCAAACCATGATTGTTTTCAAACTTTGTTGATCCAACTTCTGAGCTCTGAACAAACATTATTCAAAAATATATCAAACTGCAAAAGTAAAGACCATTTCTGAAAATTGAAAAAACAAAGAAAGTAGTATGCTCCATTGGGCTATGGAATCTTTATTTCCTAACTACCACACCACACTGATATATACAATGGGAGTCGGTTCATCAACGACCTTAGTAAAACAATTTATTTAGAAAACACCCATTTATCGGGCCACCAAATACCTCTTCACCTTCCAAATTCTGCAATAGGAAAGTGTTGTTATCCAAAAAAAATTCAACCTTGAATGGACCTGCCCCAGGCTATCAAACTTCCCATGATGATCTTCCCTGCAAGAATCCCATTTCAAAACCAAATCACAAGGTACAATCTACTTTGTTTTTAATTTTCTGTCAAAAGTTTCCTTAATCATATGTTGATGCTGGTGTGCCTTCTCCAAAAGCTTCTCCCTTGCTTGATGTAGTTCCACAATCTGATAGATCCTTCTGATAGCATCATTTTGGCTCAGCCTCAATTTAATGCAGATACTTCACAACTGGCAAAGAAAGTTGTATGGAAAAAAAAACTTCCATTCCATATACTAATTGAAACGGTGAAGTTCCAATTTCTCTTTTGGTGCTTACTCGGTCAACCCATAAGGCATATATTAACTTTGGATCCCAAGCCCTCTTGTTGTCCTCCAAAAGTTTCTTAATAATCCTAACCATACTTTTATTGGATGATTCCTCCAAACCATTACCTTTTGGGTAATAGTCAGTGGAATGTCTGAGCTTGATACCATAGTTTTCACAAAATTTAATCATATTAGTATACTTAAAGACTGCAACATTATCTGTGATGATCGTATTAGGACAACCAAACCCAGATAAAATATTTTCTTCTAGAAAATCCATGATCACTTTATCAGTTCCCTCCTTGTAGGTATGGCCTCTATCCATTTTGTAAAGTAGTTTGTTGTTGTCAGAATCCATCTATGTTGGCCACTGGATGGAGGATGGATTTCACCAATGAAATCTAAATCCCACTGTTGAAAAGGTGTAACCACCTTAATAGGTTTGAGAGGTAAGAACTTGATATTTTTATTTCCTTCAAACCTTTGACATTTTTCACATGTCCTTACTTTGATATTGAAATCAACAAATAGATAAGGCCAATAATACCCATCCCTGAGTATATTGTATGCAGTTCTCTTCTAGAAGTGATGTACTCCACACACTCCTTCATGAAACTGGGTCATGACATTTTCAGCTTCGTATTTATCAAGGAATCTCAATAAGAATCTAGCATGGTCCCTCCAAAATAAAATATGATTATTTACACAATACTTGAGAACTTTGAGTTTTAAGGATCTTACTTTGGATTTATCCATTCCTGGAGGAGCTTGGAAATTTTGCAGAAAATAGAGGATATCTTTATACCATTCAGATTCAAAAATATTTTCATCTACCTAAGGGTTACAGTCTTGTGGCTCTGTCTTTCCTGAATGATTACACATGTAATAAACTCCCAAAATTTTGCAATTAGAGTCAGCTAATAGCTTAGCCAACCCCTGATATTTGACTAGCTTTGTGGGATTGATATCCAAATCATACTCAAGTAACTTAGCTATCCATTTTGTCCTCTTTCCATCGATGTTTGGCTTAGTCAATATATATTTAATGGCATTGTGTTGGAACACATACAATTTTGAACTTTTGAGCTCTATATTTTTCACCTCATGAAAATAAAATTTTACCCGAAGAAAGCAGAAACTTGATGAATGGCATTTTAGTTTTAAATCAAATTCATCATTGGTTAGTTAATAATAAGGCATGCACAATATTCGTCATCGATGAGTTTTCCCTTTTTGATTGAATGATCCTAATAACCTTTGGAGTTCTGGAGCCGCCAGAATTTTAAAGAAGTAAATCTCTAATGGTCTCTTCGGAGCTTCATGCTTCAGATGTTTCAATAAGTCTAAACAATAAAAATTCTGAAACTCTGAAGCCCAAAGTTATCTTCTCTCGAATTTTCCTTAAACTTTTAAAGGCACAAGTGGTAGGACACATGTACCTTTTGAGCCTTTCTCGAGGACACATGGCACCCCCTTTCCTTGACACATCATCCAAACTGACGTAATCTATACCATGTCACTACGGGAGATGATGCTTCGGGAATATAACAAAGAATGAATTCATGAATCACC
>ML841334.1:0-40798 GCA_009831015.1 Picea engelmannii | reverse complement strand
AAGTTTTATTTGTTTGAAAAACTCACATTTTTTCTCTGCAATAGGTGACATCACTCTGTTTCCTTATAGATTATGGCACCACAGAAAATGACGAAAAATATTGATGTGGCAGGTGAAGATTCAAACCCAAATGAAAAAATTATGTTTGACACCACTCCGCGAGCTGTAGACACCGTTAAAACTTGGACACCGACTTTCAAGATTCTGGAACATGAAATCATCAACTATCCAGAGGATTCCAACGAGCAAGAAAATAACTCTTTTACAACTAATCTTAGACACATAGCGTAGTCAGAGCTGCACAAGATAGTTGCACGACCGAGACTCATGCCTTATAATGACATGATAAACTGGGCGTTGGAACATGTTAACGTCCAGGCTAGGAGCATCATCAACCATCAACAGGTTTCCATCGAATCTTTTCGACCAGAACATCTGCAAGTAATGTATAAAATTTCCCCTAATCCTAAATATACTTACAATGCCGCATACATTCTGGAATTCGAGCAAAAGGAATGTGTTCAATACGCCAGGAATGGTCACGATATAATCAGGACCTAGTGGGGGCACCTAGGGAAATTTAGGACCGATGCTTATGGTGTGTATGCCACAACATATTTACATGCTCATATGGTGTATGTAGCCATGATTCTATTTCATCTATTTGGAAAGAATATCCCTACTAATTTCTCGGTGGAATGGGTATCTTTCATGAACGAGGTAGCCGAGGGTTACACTTTCAATTGGGCCAAAATGTTGACAGATAAATTGGCCAAGGTTATTGTTGATTACAAAAAATAAAAATCAAAGGGGAAACCCACCCCTTTTTACATGTTTTCATATGTGATGGACGCCATCTGCTTCATGAACCCTTTTCCATTAATGAACTGGAGTTGGACCTTAGCTAGTGCAGAGCCCATCCATTTTTATCACTCCAAGTTGTGGGAGGAGAAAGCTAAACATTTATTTTATGAAATCTGCCACAATGTCATAATACTTGTTCATATATCCTTGTATGGTCACCCACCTCCCCGTATTATAGACAAGATTATGGGAAACCTATGCAAGCTCACATATTGGTTCATTGAGGATAATTTCTCCAAAATCAGAGTTTTTGGTTGCTCGGTCCCTCCTCATGCTCTCCCATGATTTTTAACTGATAGGCTGGTGTGAAGAGATGTGGCATACCAGACCATTACAGGACACATCAACAAGGAGCTTAAGGCAACACATAAAAAGGTTTGGCCAACTTTTCCTATTCAGGTTGGCATGTTTTAATTATTGGATTTTGGTCACTCCAAAGTTGAGGCTGTGACCCTGGAGGATGTCAAATTGGTTGAAATCGAATTCAAGAGACATGATCCACATAATATAGTGGAAAAGCACATAGCCCAGTTTAAAATGAAGCAATATATTCATGAGAACTCCCCACATGATGAAATATTAAGGGGAGTTAAATCTTATGAGGAAGTTTAGGACATATTTTGAACCCTGCCCCCAGATCAACAAGTTGGTTTTCTTAGCTTTCAAATGCACATGAGAAACAATATACCAAAGGTACTACAAGGAGAGTCAATAACCACTCCCCCTTCATAGGGAGCTATGCCTACAGGTTCTGAATCAATTCACTCTGGTAAGCACAAAGTTGAAGGAACCCCGAAGAGCTCGAAGGTGTTAAAACAAGAATTAGAAGCATCATTGTCAGACCAGTTAATCCCCTAGGCACTAGCTCAACTCAAATATTTCCTAAAGAAGGGACAATATGTGCCTCCTTCCACACCAACAACTCCTGTTGTCATCTCAAATACCACATAAAAACAACAGTCTACAAAGATTTCTACTCCCATTACATCGCTAAGCCTTCTACAATCCATTTTCGAAAATCCTAATTCTGAAATTGTTTTTGTAAGTGATCTTAGCCCCATCTTTCCTGAAGAGATGCCTCCTTCAGATTTATTTTTTAGTAAGAAACGTAAATCCATTGTTAAAAGAGAATCACACCAGAAATATGGAGCGATAATTAAAAGGCAGAGAATGGTGTATGACGGGAATGATCGAGATGACCCAGAATTTGCAACGGAGGTTGCGAGTTCGTTAGGTGCTTTTTCGATTTCCAATCAATGGTATGTGGACAATTTGACGAAACAACTGCAACAAAAGTGCTTGTTGGTAGATCACTTACAAAATCAAATATATACCACTGAGGAGACTATCAGGAACATGATGAGTCAAGACTTTGAGCAAATCAGAGCTCATGATCGAAAACAAATTCAACACTTTTAGGCCAACCTTGAAGAGATCCATTAGATTTCACAAACCAACCAAAGTCTGGTCACTCGGCGTGATGAATTGATAAAGCAATTGCAAGCTATATTTGACCTGACCGAAGGTACCTTGATAGATATCTTGGCCTTCCAAGCTCAAGTGCTGGAAATAAATGAGAAGATGGAATAGTCCTAGCAAGACCTTTATTTGAAGGTAGATGCCATCCAAAAGTGCTATCAAGAAGTAGAAATTTCTATAAAGGGAATTTATGTCAAGGAAAAAGAGGCTCGTTCGACCCATTCTAACTTTCAGGAAGCCCTCATATTTATGCAATAAGATAATGCCCCTAATTTCCCTTTTCTTTCTCATTCTAAACAATTCAAAGGTGAGATGGCTCTAAAGGTCTCGGAAACAAATCTAGAAGAAGAAAAAAGATTTACCAAAGTGGTTAAAGAAGCTTGTATAGAAGCGTTGTCATCATTAAACAAAGGGCTGATTGATCTTGAGGGGAGTAACATCTCGGAAGCCTTGGGGCAAATTGATATAGAAATGAACCAGCATAATTCCAGAAAGAGCAAATAAGAAACTCTTGTGGCCATTCAAGAAATGAGCCAGATTGATATTCTTAAAATCAATAAATGGATAGTGAATCCAATCTCACTCGGTCAACAGCAGTAGAGCACATGAAGAATCTCTCCAAATTCATGGGAGAAGGGGATCTAACCGCAGTAGAGAACATAGCCTTTTTTGATCAGTTTGCTGATATCCTTGGCATCGAACATGAGGAAGTTTAGTCAAGGATATTAGTGCAAACCTTTGAAGGACAAGTGAGAACTTGGTTCAGAGGCCTCCCTGTAGGTTCCATACGATCATATGGAGAACTAGAAAATGCCTTCCTAAGACAGTGGGGTGAGAAAAATCACCATATTTATTATATAACCGAATTCGAGGCTTTAAGAAAGAAGACTTCTGAATCAGTCCTTGAATTTATCCAGAGGTTCAATAAACTGTATAGCAAAATCCCAACCGAAGTCTGACTTCGCTCTATTTCTAAGAGAAAAGAGATCTACCACTTTATCAGGAATGCAAGATGATGCCATAGAAATTGAATCCAACATGATGGAATACAGGAAATTAAAATCTAAGGTTGATATGGGAACCAAAGAACCTAGGCGTTTCAAAGAACATGTAGGACCCTCTGGATCTAGGAAGTCCGCAGAAGAAAATATGGATGAGGCGGCCAAGATAATTAAAGATTTATCAAAAAAAATCTCCAGAATGGAATTAGATCAAGAAAAACATGATCCATACGTTAGGAATCATTTCAGGAGAAACCCGAACCCCCAGATACAACAAAGAAAAGTAAAAAATGTAGATCAAAATATCCAAGCTCCATTTAAAACTGAAAATTTCACGCAGAGAGATGAAACACAAGATTATGAGGAGTTAGAGGAAGATCTAAACAACCTTAGTGATGATGATCTTTAGCCACATTTAACCAGGCATGATTATGATAAATCTTTAGACCTAGAATCCATGTTTAAGAATGAGGAAATCATCAACAATATGAGAGATTCTACGTATCAAGGTCTCGCCAACTCAATAATGGTCGAACTCCAACAAAGGTATGATTTAAGGCCTAGAGAAAAAAATTCTACGAATGTTCCACAAAAAAATATTTTCTCGTGAGATAAGACGAATGAGGCAACAATTACTAAACCACCAACTGAAACACAAGTTGCCCGAACAAAGCCAGTTGAAACAAGAACAATGCAAACTAAGAAACCAGAAAATACAGAAGAATAAGTTCCAACTAGAGAAATTGAAAAAACAATTGGAGGTTTTAGTTTAGAAAATGATCTTAATAAAATTAAAATCTCAATGCCTCTGGTTGAACTTGCAAAAAAACTGATTTATAAAAAGAAAATTGCTAAAGAGATAAATTTTTATGATGTTGAATTTCATGTAGACTTTATTAATAAGCAGGACGAAAGAACCACGATCATGTTCGATCCACATATTGAAAAAAATAAGGATTATGTTGCTCCATTATATATTACACTAACCGTGCATGACCATTTACTCCACAATTGCATGTTAGATTATGGGGCCTCTCGTAATTTAATGCCTAAAATTATCATGGAAAAGTTGGGCCTCAAAATTACCATACCTTATGAAGACTTCTACTTGTTTGATTCTAGAAAGGTTAAGTGTCTAGGCATGATTAAAGATTTGGTAGTAAATCTTGCTCAGATCCCTATGAAAAGTATTCTTATGGATGTGGTCATTGGTAACGTCCCTTCCAAGTACGACATGCTTCTATCCAGGTCTTGGGGCACCAAATTAGGAGGATCAGTTCAGTTGGAAATGAATTACACTACAATCCCAATTTTTGGTGGACAATTCACGTGATTGTACAAAGAAACTAGATTGGTGTATGCTGTAAGTGACCCTCAAAACCCAAAATTACCCAGTCTATGTTGCTGACCAGGACTTAGGAAATTGTATATTATCTATATATGATGATTTTGAAGAATGTACAAAAGAAGAAAATACAAAAATAGAAATAACAAAGAAAAATGTAAATGTTAGAGAGGGAATGTGGAAAATGTTCTTTGATGGTGCCTCATCCTGCGAAAGAGTGGGAGCTAGAGTTTTATTAATGACACTAGGTGATGAGTATGTTATTCCCTTATCTTATAGATTACAATGGGATATTCATTATACAAATAATTTCTACAAATATGAAGCTCTGGTTTTAGTATTAGAAGCTGCAAGGAAGTTAAAAATCGAACATCTGATAGTTTATGGTGATGCAAAACTTATTGTAAAACAAGTGAAACAAAAATATCAATATAATCATACAAGGTTGAGATCATACATGAATTGCGCCTGAGATATTATAGAGAACTTATTCTCGTCCTTTAATATTCACTCCATTCCCAGGATGGAAAATCAACAAGCTCACTCCTTGTCCAAGGCTATTGCGGCCTTCATACACCCTAATGTCTTGAAATTGAAGTATCACATCAAGATGAATCATAGGCCTTCGATATTGAACAATGTTCAACACTAGAAAGTGTTCAAAGAAGACGAACAAATAAAACATTTTATGGAGATGGTTGATGAGTTCTCTGAAACTCAAATAGATTGGGAAAACCAAAATGATCCTGCTTGGGTTATGCAAGAAGGAGAGAACCCAAAAAAATTCCAAGACAAGAATGCAAACCACCACATGCTCCTTCTTAGGAACAATCATATTCCCCGAGTCTTGGTCCCCTTAGAAAGGTTGTTTGACCAGGATGACACCTTATATCCCCATCCCAAATAAGTTGAAGACTGAAATGTAGGAACTAATGGAGATCCCAAAATGGTCAAGATAACAAAGTACCTTTCAACTCAAATGAAAGGTAAGTATGTTGAATTGCTTAGGCAATACTAAGATGTTTTTGCATGGTCTTATGATGATCTGAAAACTTACGATACCTCTGTTATTGAACATAATATTCCTTTAAAACATGGTATTAAACCTTTCAGACAAAAACCTAGACAGATAAACCCTATTCTCCTGTCAGTGATAGAAAGGGAAGTCAAGAAAATTCTCGATGAAAAAATTATCGTTCCACTTAGGTACTCTGAATGGGTAGCGAATTTGGTTCCCGCCAGAAAGAAAAATGGTGAAATAAGTCTCTATGTTGATTTCATAAAATTAAATCGGTTGTCCCTTAAAGATAACTACCCGATCCCAAAAATGGATCATGTTCTAGAAAAGGTAGTTGGAGCTAACAAGATTTACATGATTGATGGGTTTTCCGGATACAATCAAATAGATGTTCATGAAGATGACGAAGAAAAGACTGTGTTTACCACTCTGTGGGGAACCTTTATGTATGATAAAATTCCATTTGGTTTGATGAATGCAGGGGCTACTTTCCAGAGAGCGATGGACATTGTGGTCGTCGGTGAGAGAGACAAATTCGTTGTTATTTATCTTGATGATTTGATGTTTTTTTCTAACTCTGATGCATAAAATCTACTACACCTTAGGCACACCTTTGAAAAATGCATAAAGTTCGGTTTGTCTCTTAATCCCAAGAAATCACATTTTTCTATGCAAAAAGGTAATATATTGGGTCATATAGTGTCAAAATAAGGAATCAAGGTCGACCCCAAGAAAGTTGAGGTTATAGACATGATTAATATTCCTAGGAACAGAAAATAAATTCAATATGGTTTAGGAAAGATCAACTTTTTGAGAATATTTATTCCCAACTTTGTTGAAATAATTAAAATGATTATAGATATGTTGAAGGAAGACAGTGAAGTGAAATGGATTGTTGAAGCTAAAGCATCTTTCGAGTTCGTCAAGAAATATATAGGGGAAGCACATGTGCTAGCAAGTCCGGACTATACAAAGGAATTCCTGATCTTCTCATTCGCTTCCGAACATACTGTTGCAACGGTACTCCTGCAAAAGAATGAGGAAGGATTCGAGAAACTAATTGAATTCTTCAGAAAAATCCTGAGGGATGCAGAATTAAGATACAATATACTTGAGAAGCAAGCCTACGCAATGGTGAAGGCTCTCAAAGCCTTCAGAACATATGTACTGCATTCCAAAATAATTGCTTACGTTCCAACCAATGTTATCAAAGAAATCTTGGTTCAACCATACAGTGATGGGAGAAGAGGTCGATGGTTGGGTAAAATTCAAGAGTTTGATCTAGAAGTCAAACTGACCAAGCTAGTCAAGGGTCAAGGCCTAGCGAAGATATTAGCTTAATCAAATTTCAGGGTGCTCAGGATAAATAACCTCGAATCACATGAATCCATCCTGGATATAGAGGAAATGAACGATCAAGCACATATTGTTCGAATTGAAGATAATTTTTCTGACTCTACCCGATATCACGATATTGTTACATACCTCCTTACTCTTCAGTGCCCGAATGAAATGACTCCATCCAAAGAAATTAAATATTTTATTATTAATGGCCAACTTTACTGGAAAGACCCTCTATTTTTCTTGTTATGTTTTCTAACAGAATCTGAAACAAAAGGCGTCATCGAATAATTCCATGAAGGAGTGTGCGGAGGACATCGTGCTTGGATAGAAACAACCTACAAGATTTTAAGGGATGGATATTACTATCCAAAGTTATTCACCGATGTGAATGTGAGGGTTAGAGCCTGTAATTCATGCCAACTGTTCACTGGTAAGTAGAAGCTCCCTGCCATACCTTTAATCGTAGTAAACGTTGAAGCCCCTTTTCAAAAATGGGGACTGGAATTCATCAGAGAGATCCATCCGCAATCAAGCGCTCAACATAGATGGATTCTGACTGCTACTGATTACTTCACAAAATGGGTAGAAGCCATTCCAACCCAGAATGTTATAGATTTCATAGTAATAAACTTCTTGGAAGAAAAAATCTTATCAAGATTTGGTTTTCCTCGGAAAATAGTCACTGAAAACATCCAAGCTTTTAAATCTATGGCAATGATCAATTTCTGCCAGAAGTACAACATTGTGTTAGGACACTCTACAACCTATTACCCTCATGGGAATGGGTTGGACGAATATTCTAACAAGAGCCTAATGACTATAATAAAAAAAGTGTTGACAGAAAATAAAAAGGCTTGGCACATCCACCTGAAATACGCCCTATGGGCGAACCAAATCAATAGAAAGAAATCAATAGTTATGTCCCCTTTTAAATTGTTTTATGGTACTAACATTTCCCTTCCTATCAATATTTATCTTCCCATGATGAAACTATGGAAGAATGCAAATGAAGAGCCAAACAACATTACAAGAAGGATAAATCAAATCATCGAAGTGCATCAAAATAGGGCCGAAGTAGACGATAAACTTCAAAAGTACCAAGATAATATGAAGTTCCTTTTCGATAAAAAAGATAAATATAGGGACTTTCTCCCTGGAGATCTAGTTTTGAAGTGGGATGCTAAGAAAGAAGATGCAGGAAAACATGGCAAGTTCGACCATCTCTGGTTCGGACCATTCAAAATTGTAGTCGCTGAGGGGAAAAATTCCTTCTTACTGGAAAATCGTGATGGAAAAATACTTGACACTCCTATCAATGGGATTTACTTAAAACATTTCATGCAATAGTCATATTTCAAATTCCCATTGTATATATCGTTTTGGGTTGACTTTTGTTTTCGTTTTTCAATTTTCAATTTTTCCTTTCTTTTGTAAATTATCCAAGTCATTTTATAGTTCGTTTTAAATAAACCATGTTTACTTGACATCATCAAAGAAGAATATAAAATCATCTCTATCACATACCATATCTATTTTGCGGGATTTTCTAACATTTCCCATTTCGTTCCTGTGCAGAATACTTACTGTTAGACGAGAGATAAGGATGCATCAGAATTCGACACTCATTTTTCGAAACCTTCGCTTTTTCTCAAAAGAGGTGATGAATTAATGATCTGCTTGATTGAAAATACAAAGGAAATATGAGGTATGAACTCCTACCCCGCTAGTTCAAACTAAAATTTTAAGGAAATCTTATCGAACGGAAAGAGGGTTTCACTCATGTTAATATTTCCCCTTGATCAAGGATCAAAGAAGTATAAAATTACAACTTAAAATGTCATACTGAGAAATTATGAAGTCTTCTCTGAATGAAATTATGAATCCTTCTCTGAAAGAAATAAAAAATGAAATAAAAAGAAAAATATAATAAGAATAAAAAGGCTTGAAAGGAAGTTCGAGAATCAATAAACAAACTTGTGTGGGAGTGGGATTCTTTTGCGTCAGGCTCTCTGAGTCCTCGTTATATTTTATTTTTCCTATCCTCAAGATTTTATTCTCTTCTAATTTTCGCTTCATTTCCTTGATCTTCATAGAAAGAAAGAATTTCACCTTGAGTCTGAAACATAAAAACATATCTTCAAAACAAGATTAGGTGAAAGTCTTTATGTTCCTTTGATTTTATCTGAAAGAAGGAATGTCTAGGCTAATCCTGGTAACTTTAGCTCTTCTATCATATTTTAAAAAGACTAATTCACTCAAGGTCAATCCCTGCAAAATCAAAATCCCTATAAAATCTTCCCTATAGGTGAAGGTGTATTGAATATTGGGAGAAAATTAGTTTCAGAGTATACTTAAAAAATTGTGACAGACCTTCTTTTAAAATTTTAAGCAGATATCATCCCTTGTATGATACATATATATTGATTGTCCCTACTTCAAATTATTAAAATATAAGACAGATGGTGAAAGGAAATTCATAATTTGATTTCCCCCATCTTTTCCAAAGAGATGATGAAAGGAAATTCATGTAATGATTGCCCTCATCTCAGCAAAATGAAAAAGTGCTAATAGAAGTGGTGAAAGTAAATTCAATGGGAGAAGTATATAACTTCATCGGGGTACTGAACATGCTCGCTGGAAGTGAAGAAATATCTATGATATCTGTATGGTTGTGATACATATCCACAAAACATACTCTGACATCTAATTCTCTTTCCGGTAATATTTACATTCTAAACCAACGAGGGATTCCCTAAATAAATTACTACATCTACATAACCTTGATGCAAACGAAGTCGGTCGAAGTCTGATATTTTGGTTAAAGTTGTTTTGATTATCTTAAAAAGATCCAAACTTAGTTTTAAGAAAGGAAAATTTTAAATAGCCTAACTTGAGATAAATAAATTAGGTGTGTTTTGAAGGTTTTCTGAGGTTCGGTTGAAGTTCGTTTTTTCTGTGTATGATTAACTCCTAAAAGTGTTTTCCAAAAATGCAATAATGACTCCATTTTCCCAATAAAGGCACTCAGTCTATTGTTCTTTCGCATCTCACAGGGAGAAGCGTTCCCCAGATGGAGCCTATGTTGGAGCACATATAGTTCTGAACTTTTGAGCTCTATATTTTTCACCTCATGAAAATAAAATTTTACCTGAAGAAAGCATAAACTTGATGAATGAAATTTTAGTTTTAAATCAAATTCATTGTTTGTTAGTTAATAATAAGGTGCACATGATATATGTCGTTGATGCGTTTTCCCTTTTTGATCAAATGATAGTAACAATCTCTGGAGTTCTGGAGCTGCTTGAATTTTAAAGAAGTAAATCTCTAACGTTCGCTTAAGAGCTTCACACTTCAGATGTTTCAATAAGTCTAAACAATAAAAACTACGAAACTCAAAAACCTGAAGTTATCTACTCGTGAATTTTCCTTAACTTTAAGTATTTCAGAAGTTCGAACTTCAGAAATTTTAGAATACGATAGAGGGGAAACGTCTGAAATCCGAACTGTGGAGTCATTAATTATCTATAAATCATGATTAACTTAATTATTCAATGTTCAATACTTCGACATTTTGATATTTCAGTGATTCGTGAATTCATTCTTTGCTAAATTCCCGAAGGATCATCTCGCGTAGTGACGTGGTATAGATGACGTCATTTTGGATGATGTGTCAAGGAAAGGGGGTTCCATGTGTTGACTCAGAAAAGGCTCAAAAGGTACATGTGTCATATGAATTGTGTCATATAGTTCTGAACTTTTGAGCTCTATATTTTTCACCTCATGAAAATAAAATTTTACCTGAAGAAAGCAGAAACTTGATGAATGAAATTTTAGTTTTAAATCAAATTCATTGTTTGTTAGTTAATAATAAGGTGCACATGATATATGTAGTTGATGCGTTTTCCCTTTTTGATCAAATGATAGTAACAATCTCTGGAGTTCTGGAGCCGCTTGAATTTTAAAGAAGTAAATCTCTAACGTTCGCTTCAGAGCTTCACACTTCAAATGTTTCAATAAGTCTAAACAATAAAAACTATGAAACTCAAAAACCTGAAGTTATCTACTCGTGAATTTTCCTTAACCTTTTAAAGGCACAATTCATATGACACATGTACCTTTTGAGCCTTTTCTGAGTCGACACATGGCACCCCCTTTCCTTGACACATCATCCAAAATGACATCATCTATACCACGTCACTACGCGAGATGATCCTTCAGGAATTTAGCAAAGAATGAATTCACGAAGAACTGAAATATCAAAATGTCAAAGTATTGAACATTGAATAATTAAGTTAATCATGATTAATAGATAATTAATGACTCCACAGTTCAGATTTCAGACTTTTCCCCTCTATCGTATTCTAAAATTTCTGAAGTTCGAACTTCTGAAATACTTAAAATTAAATGCAATTAATTAATACTTAAAATCAATTATTTGATAATTAATTGCTTCGCAGTTTCGTGTTTCGGGAAGTTCCTCTTGAGATACATTAAAATTCCTTGAATTCCAAACTCCTGAAACACTTGCAGTTAACGCACCATTTTAAACATGATTAATTAAGGTTTTAAAAGCGATTATCCAGAGATTAACCTTTCACGGATTCAGGATTCAGGAGGTTCTCACCCTGTCACATCTAAAACCCCCAAACGTGAACCTTCAAAATGTTGATGGAATTTATGATTGATTTAAGGATAATGATTCAAACATGGATTGTGTATCGCCAAGTAGACATTTCCATTAACGTTAATAGATTATTCATCATTGAATTTATACAAAGATCAATGTCTTATTTGAGTAAAATCACTTTGATTTCGAATTCATTTTCACCTTCCGCAATTAGCAAGTTTTATCTGTTTGAAAATCTCACAGATTTCATCTGCAACAAGTAACCTCACTTTGTTTCCTTAGAGATTATGGCATCATGGATAATGAAGAAAAATATTGATGTGATAGGCGAATATTCAAACCCAAATGCAGACATTTTGTTTGAGACCACTCTGCGATCCACAAACATCGTTAAAACTTGGACACATGTTTTGGAGATTTTGGAACCTGAAGTCATCAAATGTCAAGACGATTCTGATGAGGAAGAATATTAATCTTTTACATCTAATCTTAGACACATAGAGAAGTTAGAGCTGCACACGATAGATGCACGATCGAGACTCATGCCTTATAACAACATGATAAACTGGGCCTTGGAACATGTTGACGTCCAGACCAGGAGCATCATCAACAATCAACAGGTTTCCATCAGATCTTTCCAATGAGAACATCTGCAAGTAATGTACAAAATCTCCCCTAATCCTAAATATACTTACAATGCCACATTCATTTTGGAATTAGATAAAAAAGAATGTGTCCAAAACACCAGGAATGGTCACAATATAATCAAGACCTGGTGGGGGCACCCAGAGAAAATTTGGACCGATGCTCATGGTGTGTATGCCACAGTGTCTTTTGATGTTCATATGGTGTATGTAGCCATGATGATCTGTCGTCTATTTGGAAAGAAGATCCCTACTCATTTCTCGGTAGAATGGGTATCTGTCATAAACGAGGTAGCGGAAGGTTACACTTTTAATTGGGACAAAATGTTGTCAGATAACTTGGCCAAGGGAATTTCTGATTACAAAACAACAAAATCAAAGGGGAAACCCACCCATTTTTACATATTTTCATATGTGATGGATGCCATCTGCTTCATGACCCCTTTTCCATTGATGAATTAGAGTTGGACCCTAGATAGTGCTGAGCCCATCCATTTTTATCACTCAAAGTTGTGGGAGGAGAAAGCTAAAGATTTCTTTTACGAAATATGCCACAATGTCATAAAACCTATTCATATATCCCTGTATGGTCACCCACCTCCCTGTATTTTAGACAATATTGTGGGAAACCTCGGCAAGCTTGTAGATTGGTTCATTGAGGAGAGATTTTCCTACATCATATTTTTTGGCTTCTCGGTCCCTCCGCAAGCTCACAGATTGGTTTCATAAAGGAGTTAGTCCCTTAGGAATCTTGTTGTCTTCTATGGATATAATTTCCTTGGGCTTAATAGGTTCATCTTGAATGAAATAAAAAATGTTATCATCATTAGGGAGGGCTTGCAGAGATTCTATATTGTCAGGGATATGTGGACAATATAGATATTGAAAAGTACAATCATGCCTGTGTGCCAAAAGTTGTCGATTAGGAGAGGTTGCAAAAGAATCTAACTAATCAGCCATTGAATTCAACTCCCTCTTAACATGAGTTATGTTGAAAGATAATAGGTTTGAGATAAGTGTCCAAACAATTTGGGTGTATCGTTTTATCGACTTGTTTCTAGGATAGTAAATTTTACGTACAATATTCACAACAACCTTGGAAACCCCAAAAACTCAAAGGTGACCACATCCAAGATTATAGGTGTTCTCAATGCCAAATAACAAAGCTTTGAATTCAGGGGCATTGTTTGTGCAAGCAAACTCCAACCTATAAGAAAAGTTATGGATTTTTCCTAGAGGAGAAATCAAGATAATGCCAGCTCTGTTACCTTCATTAGAGCATGAACCATCAAAGTGCATGTGCCGCATACCATCATCTAAATAAATTTTTTAAAAGGGAATTTTATCCTCCTAAACAAAGATGGAATACACTCCTAGGTCCTCTTTGATATAGTTTACATTAGTTTGTGGGACACTCTCTATGTAAGGTGATATCCTTCCCTCTCTAAGGACTATACTGTTTTTATTGTTCTGAGGAATGGATAAATGTGTTCCGTTGAGTGAGAGGTATACACCTATTAAGGCTTGCCAATATCTTCTTGTTGGCCCTTGGTTGTGGAAGCAAGTGAATATCAAGGAAGAAAAGGAAAAATGTGAATTGCGCAGAAGACACAGTGACTGTTACTGGGTTGAAGTAAGCAAAAGAGCAGAAAAGATGGACTGGAGTAAGAGAAAGAAAGACGTTGGATGAGGAGATCGAGGATGATAGATCAAAAAGGAATATGGATCATGGACAACTCAGAAAGTGAAAAATGCCACCGTTTGATGCTTTGGAGCACCGTGCGAGAAGGAAAGAAAGACAAGTTGGCAAAGCCCTAAAAACGTGTGTCAAGTTGACCTAGGGTTTTAGACACCTAGGGTTTTTGTATCTAGGGTTTTGACACTTAGGTCTCGACCTAAGTCTATTAGTGAGCTATTGTAATGTATAAATAGAAGTCTAAAGGACCTAGAATGGGTTTTTATTATTATTTCTACTAAGTTAGTGGTTGGTACTAAGTTGGAAATAAGTTTGGAGTTGAACCCTGGGTCTGCCCTTGTGCCAACAAATGGTTTCGTTGTTGGGAGCTAAATCTTATTGAGGGAATGTGAAGGTGGTTTCCATCAAAGATAGAGATTCAAAAGTGGATAGAGGATCAAGAAAAGGACTTCGTTGAAGCCCAGAACAAGAACCCTAATATTAGTATAGAATATTGGTTGGAGAGATATATCTTTACTGATTTACACGAGATTTTCTTTGGAGGGATTCATAAGGAGCTATACGAGTGGTTAGCTAGGCTAGTAGAAACCCAGTTTGAGATCAGAGCTAGGCCACCTATGGTTTGGATGTCGTCTCTGATAAAGAGGGTCAAGAGAGTTGATAACGACATGTCAAGAGCAGTAGATCACTGGTTTGATAGTACAATTGAAGGGTATATCACCGAGTTTGTTGTTGACAAAGTAGAATATTATAGGCAAACAGAGAGATACTTCTTTAAGGGACCTAGAGGAAAGTTTTTACATTTTCTGAAGTTGAAGATCAAGATGCTATTGCATGAGAAGAATATCTTGAAGATACATTAGTTTGTTGGATTGAAGAGCTAATGTTCAAGAACTCAGACAGTGATAGTGACACAGACGCTGGACATACGCACAATGGGATAGTGTTCAGAAAAGTTCCTCTTGTGAACCTGTTTAAGAAGAAATATGTGGATGAGGGTTTCTACAGTGGAGAAGAGGTAGATCTGACCGATGAAGAGCATTCAGAGTCTGTTGGTCCAGAGGAAGGGAAAACTAAAGAACCTCACTGGGAAGAGCCAGAAGCTTCAGGAAATGCACAAATTGTTGAAGTAAGTACTATTACTCCTCTTGTTGATTCAACAACATTAAGAAATCAGAGTAATCAGAGTCAAACGAGCGTTCAAAGAATTGCCACTATTAGCCAAACACCTACTCAGTTAGGAAACCTAGGAATATCTATGGCAGATGAGATGAGGTTACCCACCTTCAAAGGATATGGATCTGAAGATCCTGATCAACACTGGTTTCTTTGCAAAGTTGTATAGAGTATTAAGAACATCACCGACGAAGCTGTCGAACGAGCTCAGTTTAGTACTACCCTAAGAGACTGCGCACTGAGCTAGTACATGAAGTTTGTTAAGGGAATTACCCATCCTAAACCCCTGAATGAGATCAAGAATGTGCTGATTGTCGAGTTCAAGAAAACCAAGTCGAAGTCATAGTGCATTACAAAACTAAAAGAAATCAAGAAGAGAATATTTGAACTGGTATGGGAGTTCGATCAGAGGTTTAAAACCTTGACAGGCCACTTGAGTTTCCAGATCCCAGATGAGCATAACAAGGAATGGTTCATTGCTTCTCTCTTACCACACATCAGGGTTCCTCTGATGCAACAGAATATTTATTCACAGGTTGAGGCATTGGATATCGCCATGAAGCTAGAATCATCTCCTATGAGATAATCCATCTTGGGTATGAGTCAAATCATGAGTCAGCTAACTAGTTTGTCTCTACAGGTCGAAGATATGAAGAAAGACAAGGGAAAAGACCAAAGGGAATATATCTGGTGTGTCAGATGCAAATCATAAGGCCATGAAAAGGAGCATTGTCCCCTATTCCATGAATACTTGGCCTCTGGAGCTTCGATCCCCTTAAAGCAAGTTACCCTACCATGGTGCGAGGTATGTAGAAATAGACATCTTTCTGGTGAGTTGTATTACATGCAAAGATATGTTCATACACCCACAAATTTGTATTTCACATTTTGTAAGTCCGTGTGGCATGATGATATGGATTGTAGGGATTACGACCTCATGTACGAAAGGTCAAGGGATATATACAAAATCCAAGGCGAAGTACAACAAGAAGGAAACACTACGCAATATAACTCCCCTGGGAGAGGAAACTTCAACCCTCATAGTGGATTCCGAGGAAGAGGAAGAGGAGGAGGTATGGGTCGAGATCGAGGAAAAATAATTTGTTATAACTATGCATAGCCAAGACACTTGGCAAGGGACTGTCAGAACACTTGTACCACTTGCAACTATTGAAAATCCTTTGAGCATGTTATCGAGGAATGTCCTACATTGCTGGCTAAACTTCAGGAGAGACAGGGACCTCAACAGAACCCACAAATACAATTAATCAAATCAGAACCTCATGGATAAGACCCTAGAGGGGTTGTTATCACTCAAGGAGGCATTTTTACAGGAGAAGAAAGAATGATCCATGGAAATACTACAGAAGAATCAGGAGTCAGGAAAGCTACAGAGAAGACACAAACTTTTGATGCAGAGAAAGAAAAACAAATGTTTGAGGAGGAAATAAGAGAATTCAGGGGAGACCAAGGTTCTTCATCGAAGACATGACTAGAAGTAAGAGAATGTGGAATGCCTTTGGCATTTGATCAGTTTGCTTCACCCGGAGATGGAAAAGAGGCAATCAAACTTGTCAGTTTCTTGTATACATTTATAGAGTTGATTAAAGATAAGAATCCATACAAGAACTGCAAAATTTGGTAAGACAATATGAGATAGGAAGGGTAGATCCTTTACTGAATAAAGAAATACATCAACTATCCAAGAAGAGAAGGAAAAATAAGGAACTACACCTGAATGCTCAAATTGGATAGTATGATATAGACTATGTGGTCCTTGACTTAGGGTCGGAGGTCAATGTCACGACGAAGAAAACCTGGGCATTGATGGGAAAAACTAAGTTGATCTATTCCCCTATCGAACTGAGGATGGATAATCAATAAGTTTTAAGCCCCTTTGGAATATTGGAACTTGTCCCTATGGACATTGACGGAGTGAGGATGTTTGCAGACTTCAAGGTAATTGAGATAGTTGATGATAGTTGTCCTTACCCTGCGCTATTAGGAATTGATTGGGCTTTCATAATTCCACTGTGGTCGATTTAGAGAAAATATGAATGACGTTTGAAGGATATGGACTTAGGTTGATCGCACCTTTATATCTTGATGAAGGTCAATGATACACAAAGCCCATTAGAGAAGAAGACCGTGCATATGAACTGGAAAACATATACAAAATAACAACCAGACAACATGATTACATTAATCCTATGGCTGATGGAAATTTGAACTAGCAAAGTGACAATGCATGTTCATCATATTCAGAAAAATCACTGGAGAACTAGTAGAACAAAATGTACGAAGTATCTACAAGGAGATGCGATAGATTAACTAGAGAAGTACGTTGGATCGACACAACAGTAAGTAACTTACCCACCTTTGATGATATGAATCCTTTAGAAACCTTCTTGTCGGACTTTGAATAAAGTGTACCAACACAACAATGATTGATGGAAATGGATGAGGCCTTGAAAGCCACACTGACAAGATGGTGGGGAACACACAAAAACAACATTACAGAATGGGTACAATGTCGTACTCCGATGACAACAAATTTATTAGCACAAGTAGAAGGCCGTGAGGTTAGATACATAGGTTAGAGTTTTCCGAAGGACCATGTGTGAAGTTGCGAGGAAGCATGTAGAAATATTCCTCAAGAGAAGTGGCTGCAAAAAATCATCAACACGCTGGACACAACCCCTATCAACTGGTACCTTCAAGCAGAGTTGTGCCTCATCACTGTAGATTGGGAAGGTATGGCTCAAAACTTTGTTACCACATTTTTATTGGAAAGTCAATATCCTACAATAGATCAAGCATTACAGGTTGTAATACATAAAGTGTTCGAGGAGGCACCCAACCTCCCTTTGGAACAAGAAGAGGATGAATGGAATGCACCTCTCCATAAATTGCAAGGCTATTACAACATCAATACTAATGAAGATGATGATCCTAGGAGGGTGAACATCGCAGAAACAAAAGGCCAGAGAGATGTGGAAGGACCAGGAGTTTAGCTACCATTTATTGGACATCCGATCAAGATCAAGAAAGTCAATATTGGAACTGAGAAAACACCAAAGCTTGCAAATCTTGGATATTATTGGGATGCTGCCACTATTGACAAGATCATAAAATTACTACATGAGTATCAGGACTTGTTTCCAATCAAGTTCACTGATATGAAAGGAATTAAAGGGCCTATGGGAAAGATGTGGATCCCTTTGAAACCACATGAAAGACCAGTCGAACAGAGACCCTACAGATTGAATCCTAAATATAAGTTGAAAGTGAAGATTGAGCTCGACAGAATGCTAGAAGCAGGGCTTATAGAACCTGTCGAAGAATCAGAATGGATTATCCCTATGGTGGCACAAGACAAGAAGACAGGAGAGATCAATATTTTCATAGATCTCAGGAAGCTGAACGATGCATGTTTTCATGACCCCTTCCCTACGCCATTCACTGACGAAGTGTTAGATAATGTAGGAGGCCATGAGGTATATTCTTTACAGATGGATTTTAAGGATACCATTAGATTCAGATTGCCAAGGAATATCACCATAATACCACCTTTTCCATAGAATGGGGATCCTACCAATATACATTAATGTCATTTGGATTGAAGAATGCTCCAACCATCTTTTCCAGGGTGGTGGTCGAAGCATTCAAAGAGTTTCTACACAAGTTTCTAGAAGCATACTTTGATGATTGGATTGTATTTAGTTTATTGAAAAAGCATATCGAATGTTTAAGGATAATGTTGGACAAGTGCAGGCAGTGTCATATTTCCTTAAACCTGAAGAAGTGCATTTTCTTTTTACCATTTGGAGTTTTGTTAGGCCATATTGTATGCAAGCAGAGATTCCTGGTAGATCCATCTAAAATTGCCATCATGGTTGATCTACCCCCTCTTACTTCATTCAAACAGTTGCGCATTGCGCTGGGACACACTGGATATTACAGGAAGTTCATTAAAGGATATACCTAGATTACAAAACCCATGGAGAAGATTTTGAAGAAATACTGTCAATTTCACTGGACATAAGAATGCCAACAGAGCTTCGACACGCTGAAATAGAAAATGGTACTGTGCCTATTCTGGTTTTCCCAAATTGGAGCAAGGAATTTCATGTGCATGTCGATGCATCTTCCATTGCATTAGGAGTTGTGTTAGCACAACCAGGAACAAGAGACATCAACCACCCGTTAGCCTTTGCTAGTAGGAATCTATCAACAATAGAGATCAATTACACCACTACTGAAAGAGAAGGGCTAGCCATGGTGTATGCGCTGTAGAAGTTTCGCCACTACTTGTTGGGAGGACATTTTAAAATGTTCACTGATCACTCCGCACTGAAATACCTAGTCAACAAGCCAATGTTGGGGGGGATAATATGCAGATGGCTTCTTCTATTTCAAGAATATGATTTTGAGATCGTGGTTAAGCTAGGAAGAATGAACAAAGGTCCTGACCACTTGTCGAGGTTGGAACATGGAGAAGATCCTAATAGTTTGGAGGATACACTGTTGGATGCACAATTGCTAGACATTAGAAATATTGATGACCACGTTTCTGAAATAGTCCAGTTCCTGTCAACAAGAATAACACCTAGTGAATATACAATCACCCAGAAGAAACAACTAGTAGTGCACGCAGTAGAAGTTTCACTTATAGCTGGACAACTATACAAGATGGGACCTAATGAGATATTAAGGAGGTGCGTTATGGAGATAGAGAGGCCATTAATCCTCGCTGAAGCTCATGAAGGCATCGTAGGAGGACACTCTGCAGGGAATAAAACTACGCAGAAGGTTCTTAGAGCTGGCCTTTGGTGGCCTACCCTACACAGAGATGCTAAGGACTATTACAGAGCGTGTGATGTATGTCAAAGAGTTGAAAACTCTCCAGAAGAGATGAAATTCCGTTAGCACCACAATTGAACCTACAATCATTTGAGAAATGGGCCATTGAATTCGTGAGACCTATTAACCCACCAAGGAAGCACACAGGATCAAGGTACATAATCACAACAACATAGTACTTGACTAGATCGACTGAAGCAAGAGAAGTTAAGGACTGCAATGCCACTATAGTTGCGCGCTTCATATTTGATGACATCATAACCAGGTTTGGATGCCCGAAGATCCTTATGAGTGATCAAGGCACACATTTCATCAATAAAACTATTGAAGCCTTGACTGAGGAATTTACAGTCCATCACCAAAAGAGCACACCTTACCATCCATAAGAGAATGGGACAGTCGAAGCATTCAACAAGATTTTGGAGATAGCGCTAACGAATATTTGCAGTGTGAATATGGATGACTGGGATTTAAGAGTACAAACAATACTATGGGCCTACATAACCACTTGCAATAAGTTGACAATGCAGACTCCATTCAAACTGGTTTATGGTCTCGAAGTCGTCGTCCCAATGGAATATTTGGTACCCAGCTTAAGAATTGTTGCCTTTATAGATATGGATGACACTGGCACTGTTTGAGAGAGTCTTTTTCATTTGGTTGAACTGGAAGAAGACCGATTCATTGCAGGATTCCATTAGCAAGTTCAGAAGGAAAGAGAGAAGGCCTACCATGACAAACACATCAAGAAGAAGGTATTTAAGCAAGGTGATATGGTATTGGTATATGACAGTAAGTTCATGAAGCATCCAGGGAAGTTCAAAATGCATGGGGTTGGGCCATATGAGGTTTCTCATGTCACAGAAGGAGGAGATGCGTAGTTGAAGAATTTGAATGGAGAATGGAAGGAAGGTTTGGTGAACGGGAGCCGACTGAAGTTGTACTATGACAACCAGCTGTGTCACATCTCTCAGTAAAAGAATGAGGAAAAATTTCTAGGTACCAGGTGCAGTTGAAACTGGGGACTAGACACAGAAAATACAGTCTGCACAAGGGAGGAAGGGAGGACTAGAGATGGAAGCATAGGCTGCCTCGCGCAGTCTAAAGTTGAAGTAAAATAGGGATCATATATAAAGTGCCTCGGGATGAGTCACATGTGAGTGTTGGGGGCCTTTTGGCCCTTGGTTATTGAATCAAGTGAAGATCGAGGAAGAAAAGGCAAAATGAAAACTACGTGGAAGACACAATGACCGTTACTGGGTCGAAGTAAGCAATAGAGAAGAAAAGATGGAGTGAAGTAAGAGAAAGAAATACGTTGGACGAGGACATCAAGGATGACAAATCAGTAAGGAATATGGATAATGGAAAACTCAGAAAGAGGAAAAATCCACCGTTGGATGCTTTGGAGCACCACGCGAGAAGGAAAGAAGGACAGGCTGGCAAAGCCCTGAAAACACAGGTCAAGTTGACCTAGGGTTTTAGACACCTAGGGTTTTTTTATCTAGGGTTTTAGTCTGTCAGTGAGATATTGTGATGTATAAATAGAGGTCGAAAGGACCTGGGATGGGTTTTTATTATTGTTGGTACTAAGTTGGTGGAGGATTCATTACTATTGTGTGATCGAGTGAGTACGATTGTGTGTGAGAGAGATATGAGTGTATAACCTTCTGGTATTGTAATATCTTCAGCTGGGTATGAAGATCAGTCCTGCAGCTGGGTGAGCATGAAGGGGAGAGATAAAGAATGGGAGAAAGAATATCTTCTAGCTGAGAGTGCAGACAAGAACTGTATGCTTCATCTTAATATATTATAAAGAACATTTTTATGGGCATAGACCTAGAGAGAGGGTGAACCACATATATCTTGTGTTGTGTGTGTGATTTATGCTCCATTCTTTGTCATTTGGTATAATTTTTTTGCATTACTGTGTTAGATCTGATAGATAGCCATGCAAAGTAGATATGAACTGGTAAATGATATATAAATTCTTCATTTATCTTGTATTAGATCCACATGGTATTCCCTTTGGTTGTAGACATCCCTATCCTGGAACCTCCCCATAGCTACTTCGGGTGAGACTACATATGCCTCGCATGTGTTGCTGAAAGGGCCAATAGTTAGGGCTTATTGGTGCGCTCTTGGAGATGAACCTTGGGTCTACCCTTGTGCCAACACTTCCCAAGATGATTGAGTAATTGATTATTGGCATATCAATTACCTAAATACTAAGGGTTGTCCTTATTTCAGTGTGTGCGCACAAAACTAAGGTTACATCTTTAATCTCACCTATGGCTGTTTGTTGTAGGATATTATAGGAGAGCATGCTTCTAGAATTTTCGTTTCTACAAGACTAGCTCTTCCATAATAATCTTCAACATCACACTTGGGCATGAACCACCATCAATGAGGCAACAATGGGAGATCTTATCTATAATATTTATAGAAATTTAAAAAAGGGTATTTTTTACAGGGTATCTAAAGTTATGTACACCTACTTTATTTACAGATGAATCTTCTTATTTTACCTCTTCCGAGATGTTGGATACAATGAAATATTTTACTTCAATGAATTGTTTCAAATGCATCTATTGTTCAGGGATGGCAACCATGTCCAGAAAGGTTGCATCTTCTTTGATGTTGGGCAACTAATTCAAGATATTGTACTTGGAAGAGGGGAGATGGGAGGTTGTTCCTTGACTATCAGGAACTTTAGGAACCTGAATAGTAGCAATGAGTGAGGATGAGATTGAGCTAGAATAATTGCGGGGAGGATCAAATTTACCCTTGGGAGCATAGGCTTTGTTCCTAGTATTAATGATCATGACATATTCCGGCTCTGCAAAATCTAGGACAACGATAATAGTTTCTAGTATTTTACCAAAGATCTTATCTCTAGCACTCTTCCTTACCTCACATGTGGCTTCCTTGTGGAGTTCCTCATAGACGTTACACCAACTTCGAGGAAATATAGCTTTAGGCTGAAAATTATTTTCAATTGGATTTCTAAAGGGAGGTGCAGAAGAGGATGAAGCTCCAGGGGTGGGAGGTGAGACAGTCCCCTTTCGCTTGAATGCTATCATACCATTATTCATGTCTTGTACTAACTATAAGAGGGTGAACATGTCTATCTGTTTAACCGATTCTCCCTGAGGAAGACCTGTTCTTTCAAGATATTCTTCATACTCTAAATAAGTATGCAGGGTGGAACCGAGATTATCAATGGATTTTTCCTCAAGCCTATGAATTTAGGGGGAAGGTAATTCATTTTAGTAATGCATGAAAGCATCTTGGTTTTGAGGTTGAATGAGTTCAGTGATATGATTGTATAACTTAGTGAAATGCAAGTTGAAGGACTTGCTGGTTTCACCATCCTTATAGGCGATGTTATTGTATTCTTGTAACTTCTCGGTTGGGCTTTTAGATTGCCCATAAGTGGATATGAACCAGTAGATTAACTCCTCCCAGGTAGACAAAGTATTAGGAGGAAGGTCAAAGAAATTGGCTGCAATCTTTACCTCTAAGGAATTGATGAATAAGCTCATGCAAGTATCCTTGTCATTGGCTCCTATTGTTGGAATATTGGTTGTTGTCATTGATGTCAACCCTAGTCATTGGTTTTGGACCGCAATATTGATGAAGGTATTTAGACATGAAGGATAATGAACATGCAGATAAAACACCCATGTATGGATAATATACATCATGTTGTTTCCATTGGTATGTGGCACGTCACATGGATCCTCATGGTTGAGGAGAAATGAATTTTTGAAGATGACAAAGTGAATTGAAGAAGAAAGTACATGTAGGCCTTGAAGATAATTAAATAAAATAATTACAAAATAAGAAAGTGTCAGGTCAGACCTAATGTTAAAATGAAGCGACATAAATGGTATAAATAAATATCATTATACATTCATTTGATACACAAGTCGAATTTCAAAGGAAATCAGAAGTAAAGAATGTCGGATTTCAAGGGAGGATGAAGTATTTTGGTGATGTGTTCTAAGGTATGTTATTTACAGGTCATCTTACCATTTTCTCTATAAATTGTTTTCTAGAATGATTCAGATGGTGACATTTCTATGGTATTGATAAGACATATCAAGGTACCTGTGGTAAAAGTTTCATCTCTTGATTCACTATAATTATGGAGATACACTCTGTGGAAGATAGAGTTTTTGACTAGTTCTGAAGCTAGTCAATAAACAGGTGTTCCGAGTAAAACAATCATAACTTATTCATAGAGAATCCAAATGAAGTGGGACCAATTTCATTGGAAATATTACGGACTTTAGTTTCTTTTGTGCGCGTTTCAGAATCTGATGTTAAATATTGAGCACGAGGCATTCTGTACAAGTTTTCTCTCTTGAATAAACCAAAATTGAATAAAGTCTAACATTCTTTCTATAACTTCTTTTTGGAGAGGATTCAAGGAGTGAAAATTGGAGAAGTTTCAGAGAATACATTGAGTAATATTATCTACGTATCATAGTATTCCATGAATTGAAGAATAATAGAAATTGAAGAAGTCTCAGGAAGCATTATCAGGTTCTATGTGATTGTTGGTTGATGGTGATGATTTAATGTAAAGTTTTATTATCTCTCATATATTCTTGGGTGGAAGGAAGGGGCAAGGATGGAGAGTTCAACCCTATCTTTATATTGGAGGATTGTATCTTCCTCTTGGAGGTTTATCCCTCCCTTTACATTTGGGATCTGTAGCTACCTTTGGAAGTCATTACTTCCCTTGAACAATAACTATTGATTATTTCTCATATATTGTGCATGGTGTATTATAGTGTATTGTTGTAACTCTTATACTATTGTTCATTGCTCATTGAATATAATTGACTGGTTTAAGTATAGGTTTAAAAAGGTTTTAAATTATACTTGATACAGATTCACCCCCCTCTCAGTATCAGAGCAGGTTAGCTTCAGTACAGTTTAACCACTGGAAGGAAGATCCTAAGAAGAAATGGAAGAAAAAATTCCAAATGGGATTCCACCATTTGATGGAAGAAATTTTGAATACCGGAGTAATAGAATGGAAACTTAATTGAAATCTCTTGGGAAAAATGTTTGGTTCTCAGGTTCTTCAGGAGACAATGCTTTGAAGAAACCAAAGACTGTAGCTCAGAAGGAAGAAAAAAGGAACAACAAATTGGCAATAGATACCATCCTAGATGGATTGATAGATTTAGTGAAATCCAAGGTGGGATCATGTGCATCATCAAAATAGATTTGGGACAAGCTCCAAGACCTTTATGAAAAGGAATAAGTAGAAGAAGAAGAATAAGAAGAAGTTGAAGCAAATTACAACATCTCAGATTTCAAAGAAGCAAATAGAGGTCAGTTCTTTTTCTTTAATTTTGAAGGAGTAGGACATGTTGAATTTGAATTCCCTCATCCAAGGATTGAAAGAGATGACACTGAAGAAGAAAATTCCAATGAAGAAGAATAAAATCATGAAGCATAAATTATTCAACAAGAAGATGAGAATCTTAAAAAATTGAAGCAAGTTGAGATTGAAAATAGCAAGCTCAAAGACACACATAGAAAACTAAGAAGTGAATTGGGTAGTTATGAAAAGACAGTTGTAAGCTTGAAGAAACAATTAGAATACTTTGAGAAACTAAGAGAAGAAAACATTTCCTTGAAAACTCTACTCAAAGAAGAAAGAAGAATAGGAGACGTAAGGAATGTCCAAATGATGAAGAAAGAAGAAGATTGTGAGAAACTTGAACAAGAAGTTGTCTCATCGAGGAAGAGCTTAATAAACTCTCAAGTGAAAAAAGACTTAACACATCTTGGATGCATGGGTGAAACTTCATACAAAGAATATGAAAATACCAACAAGAAGGTTGAAGAAAGAGTTACACAAACAGTTGATGAGAAGTGGACCAGGATACCAGAAAGAAGCAATGATTAGAAAAGAGATGAATATCCAAGAAGACCTCCTACCTTTAGGAATCAAAGAAGCTTCAATCAGTATGAAGGAAACTACAAAAGAGTATATCATGAACCCAGAGGGACTACAACACAAAGAAGGCCACTTACTCCAAGGTATCAAAATTTCTTTCTTGGTCATTGTTATACTTGCAAACATTTTGGACATAAGGCAATTAATTGCAGAATCAATGAAAGGAACAAATACGCAAGAAAAATGAATGGTGTAAATAGAAGATATGGAAATAATCATGGATTTGTCGACATAAGTTATAATTCATTTTCTCCATTGATGGACAAAAATATTGTATGCTACAAATGTAATTATCTTGGTCACAAATCACAAGATTGCAGATATATGAATGAAGATGTCCCTATGCCAACCACAGTATGGAGAAGGAAAGAGATTCCAAACAATGAAGATTGTCAAATAGCATTAAGCGCTGAAGAATGTAAAGAAGAATATGAATGGTACATAGATAGTGGATGTTCTTCACACATGACTGGGGATCGAGAAAAATTCATCAGCTTGAAGAGAAAGGGTGGCAATGTTGCATTTGGAGATGACTCATCTTCCAAAATACTTGGAGAAGGTGTAGTAGAGATTGTAAGAAAAAATGTAAAAGCAAAGAATGTCCTATTGGTTGAATACTTGAAGCATAATGTACTCAATGTTAGTAAAATGTGTGATCAAGGATACACTCTTACGTTTGACTCCTTAAAATGTAAAATCAGAGAAAATAACTCAAGAAGATTGGTTGCAACTGCAACAAGAAGACCAAACAACATATACATCCTAGACATGAATAAGAGAGAGAATACAAAATCCACACAAAAGGATTCCAAGGAAGAACAAGTCCCAAAGACCAAAAATAAGGATGAAGTATTATTGAGTGCTACATGTTCAGGGGGAGCAACCCCAAAGAAGAAGGTCACCTTATGCCATTGAAATCAAGGGGATAATCCATACCCTTTTCCATTGATGTCAAAGGGGGAGAGAAATTGGGATCATGATGATAGGGGGAGCATGAGTGTTGTCATCAATGACAAAGGGGGAGCATGAGTGTTGGAAGATTGGTTGTTGTCATGGATGTCAACCCTAGTAATTAGTTTTGGACCGTAAGATTGATGAAGGTATTTGGACATGAAAGACAATGAACATGCAGATACAAAACCCATGGATGAATAATATACATCATGTTGTTTCTGGTGGTAATCCTCATGGTTGAGGAGAAATGAATTTTTGAAGATGACAAAGTGAATTGAAGAAGGAAGTACATGTAGGCCCTGAAGATAATTAAAGAAAAGAATTACAAAATAATAAAGTGTCAAGTCGATCCTATTGTTAAAAGGAAGTGACATAAATGGTATAAATAAATATCATTATACATTCATTTGATACACAAGTCAAATTTTAGAGGAAATCAGAAGTAAAGAAGGCCGGATTTCAAGGGAGGATGAAGTCTTTTGGTGATGTGTTTTAAGGTATGTTATTTATAGGTCATCTTACCATTTTATCTATAAATGTTTTCCTAGAACGATTCAGATGGTGAAATTTATATGATATTGATAAGACATATCAAGGTACTTGTGGTAAAATTTTCATCTCTTGATTCACTATAATTATGGAGATACACTCTGTGGAAGATAGGGTTTTTGACCAGTCCTGAAGCTAGTCAATAAACATGTGTTCTGGGTATAATAGTCATAACGTCTTCATAGAGAATCCAAATGAAGTCGGACCAATTTAATTGGAAATAGTATGGACTTTAGTTTCTTGTGTGCGAGTTTCTGAATCTGATGTTAAATATTGAGCACGAGGCATTCTGTACAAGTTCTCTCTCCTAAATAAACCAGAATTGAATAAATTCTACCATTCAGTCTATAACTTCTTTTTGGGGAGGATTTAAGGAGTGAAACTTGGAGAAGTTTCAGAGAATACATTGATTAATATTATCTATAGGATCAGAGTATTCCATGAATTGAATAATTTCATAAATTGAAGAAGTCTCAGGAAGCATTATCAGGTTCTATGTAATGGTTGGTTGATGGTGATGATTTAATGTAAATTTTTATTATCTCTCATATATTTTTGGGTGGAAGGAAGGGGAAAGGGTGGAGAGTTCAACCCTCTCTTGATATTTGAGGATTGTATCTTCCTCTTGGAGGTTTATCCCTCCCTTTACATTTGGAAGCTGTAGCTACCTTTGGAAGTCATTACTTCCCTTGAACAATAACTATTGATTATTTCTCATAAATTGTGCATGGTGTATTGTGGTGTATTGGTGTAACTCTTATACTATTGTTCATTGCTCATTGGACATAATTGAATGATTTAAGTATAAATTGAAAAAGATTTTAAATTATACTTGATATTGATTCACCCCCCTCTTAGTATCAACACCTATGTTGTGACAAGCATTAGAAAATTCCACCAGGTGTTCGTTTGTAGTGACAGTGTTATTTCCTGAAAACCTAGGAAGATGTTATTTGAATTTAGGAAGTGGATGAGTAGTAGATGATATGTTAAGAGGAGAGGACACATGACACAGTGTGGTTGTGGCATCTTCTTCAAACTGACAAATCCCATACTTTTTAATGACTTTGGTGGGATTTGTGGTAGATTGGACAGGGATATGGTGGCTATATAAGCTACCAATCATTGAAGAAGATGAATACTGAGAAGAGGAATCACTTCTAGTGCCACCAGACCCACCACCAGATGCCATCTTGTGGGTGATAAATGAGGGAAAGAAAGACGAACTGAATGAATCAGACAAAGTTCTCCTTAGAGCACTTTGTTGGGTAGATACCACAATGTTCCTTCTTCTTATTTTAGTAATAGGATTAATTTCAGGTAATAAACCTATTCTTATTCTAGAAACATGAGAGTCTAAGGACATGAAAGAAAGGCCAAAACTGAAGAAACAAGAAGGTTACTGATGATTTCTAGGCTGTCTACATCTAGCTTCCAATCATTCTTGAGCACTAATATCTCGTTCAATTGATGCCCATGAATGATTAAGCTCAACACGAGTATTGGCAGTGTCTAAAATGGTATTAAACAGGTTAAAAACAATGTTGGTATGATCTTGAAGACCAGGCTCAATATTGGACTGCCTTACAATAGGCACAATCATTAAGAAATAAAACAATCAAAGAATCAATATTAGAAAAATAGATGTATTTGATGATAATCAACTATAAAATTTAACCAGAGAGATATTGGATATTTTCCTATTATGGTCACCAAACAAATGTTGAGGAAAAGATATGAAATGATCTTACTCAAGCATTTTCATATTTTGCTTGACTAAATAAAAATATATGGTAATGTCACCCTATGTTTATAGCCATCAAAAATAATATCCTAACTCACAAGTATTGATTACAAGTGCTTAGGCTAGTCTTTTTATAAATAAAAGTTTGCTGGAAAATTCATTGTTTATGTAATTTTATGAATATAACAGTTGCTGAAATAAATGTAGAGACAGAAGTAAACACACCAAGATGATAATCAAGACAGGTGAGACATAAATCAATCCTTTATTTCATTCCAATTCATTAAAGAGTAATTCTCTTTACAAAATTTGGTGAAGAAGTTTTGGACCAAACTCAAACTTAGATGTCCCCAATGAAACATACAAAAAGACCTCTAACAGAAAATAAAAAACTGAACTCTAAAAGATGGATCAACTTGCCATATATTGTTGCCCACTCAACTCTGCACAATAGCCTTTTTTCAGTAATGAAAACTGATCCACAAATAGACAAGTCTACACAGACTTTCAAAGATAGATCAACACCTCTGAAACACAAGTGTCTGAATGATGTAATTCAACCCTGAATATTGTTGTCTATAATAAGACCTTTCTATCATAAAAAAGAATTAGGCTTTTGATCAATTAAGGAATGAATGAAAATTGAACTATCTCAACATAAACTCAAAGAGAAAACCTTAGTATGCTTCTCCTTCTATCCCCCTCTTGTTCCTCCCTTTGCTTTTGCATTTAAGCAAATTAGAATTGGTTGAAGTAGTTGAACTACTTCATTAGTTAAGTTGACTAAAACTCAACCAAATTTTTAGTTAGTGGGGAAAGTAATAAATCATAATAAGGGTTTTAAATAAATAATAACTATTAGGTAGGACCCCTTGCAACTCCCTTTAGCTCTTAACAATCATAACATAACTAGTTAATTAAGAAAAACACCCCTCCTTGTGACTCCCATCATCACATTCATATTTGACAATTTATCTCATTGATATTTAAAATTATTTTCAAAAATATATTACTCATATATCCAAAGAAAACATGTTGTCCAAAACTTCTTAAGTCAACTATCATCAACAATAAATAAAATAAAACTCAAAAACCATATTTTCCACTATGAGATGCAATATTTCCTTGATTACTGTTGTCACCCTTTGATTTCTCTAAATTTTCCTTTGGCTGCGCTGAGCCTTTAGGCATAATATTGTTGATCACATGAGAACAATCGTCCCTCAAATGCATCCAGGATGACATAGATTTATCAAAGCCATTGGAGGGTGAGGAAGGGGAAGCAATGGGTTTTCCTTTGTCAGGGGCATGGGGGGCCTCAGTTTTCAACCTTTTTCTAGCATGAGAGGACTAAACCAGTGAGTGGATAGGTGCAGCTTGGGCAATCTAATTGATAGGCAGGGGAGCAGGTAAGGACAAATTGGGCCAGCCACGATGTTGGGAGACTGCCGGGTGGACAATCTCTTGCCATCTGTCATTTTCGGTAACCTCGAGTTGCAACGAGACATGAGGGGGCATAGGAATCCCAGGGGCTTGTTGAGCTTGGAAGGGCGGCCTTTCAGGCCTAGTTTGGACCACTCCTTTCCCAATCCAATTGAAAAATCCATCCTGAAATAATGGGCCTAATTCTTGTGAGTCAACATCAAAGTGTATGGAGAATATTGGCCTTCTTGGGCCTCTGTTCCAATTACCTCTCCCTCGATTGCCTCTTCCATGGCTACCTCGGCTGAAAAAGCTCATTCCTGCATGCATGATTGATTATCAAATAGTTCCTTTAACAACCATACATGACAATGCCTTAAAAATATGAAATAGATTTTGGCTCAACAACATATCTGGCTCATGCAATCCAATCCATACAAATTGTTTAACTATTGTCAATGAGAAGGGGGTGAAAAAAAGGTTCTGGGATATGCGAGGGGTTTGTATTGAGTGAAAAATGATAAAATAAGGGGGAAAAGAAACATGGTTACTGCTCACAGACAACACACAATCAACTGTAATGTAGACCAAGGAACATGCCATTGTAATCCATCCAAGAAAATGTGATTTCAAACTGTTACAATATATAATTCTCTTACTGTAATTCAATTCTAGGAACATGGAGTAAAAAAATGGATATGGGAAGGCGAGGGGATTGTAATTAACAGAAAGTGAAATAATAGTAGGGAAAGAGAGTCGATATTGTTCATAAAATTAATTAAGTAATCCATAAAACCATTATATATCAAACGCAAAAGGTCCAACACCAACCAAATAATTGTTGTGATCAAATGATCAACTACTGTGTATAATTCAATCAATTCTCTGCATTAACTTTCTCATTGTTCATAATCAAATATTTAACACAGTGTCATCAAAACAAGAGAGTATGCATTCCACAACAACCTGAGAGGAGTTTTGTTTCTTCTCATTTATCCATTTAATATTTTAAGACAATTCCCAAATGAATAAACAATCACTTATTTACACTCTGTTTAGCGTCAACTCATCAACCACTTCCCACAAATTATTTCAATCATCAAATACAGACACAAAAATCGTGGCCAATTTCATCCTTTAATTCATTTAATAATTAAACTGTAATGAGATTATAATGCCACAAAACATGTGCCTATCTCTACTACGATGCATGATATTCATCAATGCACATAACGGAAAACCAAATACAACCATCAATATTTTAATTGCAAAGATTCTGACTTGCCATTTAAACTCACATAAAACAATCACCATTCAACTCATACTATGCTATGGAATACATAGACCATTCGACAAAGCACAAGAGAATTTATGTGACTCTACAGGTCCAATAACTCTGAATCTAAAAATCTGCATTGTTGGGCTATCAATCCAATACAACGAGGAAACAACAATATGCCCGATCTCATCACACAAATTGATCAAATTGCAACAAAACCATATTGCTTAAAATCCTGTGACCCTCTCTGATGACACAATCAAATAATATCCATAGCATATACAGTGGATGGTCATGCCATAATTACCACGATTGTAATACTCCCATTTGGAAATTTAAAACAAACAGTCACAACAATCATTAACTCAACCTAACATGTTTTGGGAAGGCCACACATACCCACACACCACACACGAAGCATTGCCGTGACTTAACCAATTAAAACAAATGTTGGGTTAACAATTCAATAATCAGAATGTAAAAGACAATGACTATGGATTCAATCCCATTTCTCCAATCAAACAATTAACCATACTGAGCTTATGAATTTGACTGTTATAATAACCAATTGTAGTGATTAAATACGAATAACCAAAAACTGTTGTCAGGATAATCAATAGAGACAAGCCAACAATAGATCACTATCGACGATGCACCACCAACTCATAACCATCAACCATGTATCCAACGGGACATAACGGGCTACCTTTATCAAAATCGGGCTTTGAGTAATCAAGGATTCACCCTTTGGACCACCAAAGGGAGACTGGAGTCGACCCCCAACATCAGGTGAGAACCTCCGAGACCAACGATGCACACACAGAGTATACCACCAATAACTTCGCAGATAGGGTGACAATTCCCGTGATAGGAGAGACTATGAACATAGGAGCAAGGGTTTCATTTTGGTCATGTAACAACACTTAGAACACATAGGGTATAACCCTCGTGGTTTTCCCAATCAAACGAAGAATGTCAAGATAAAACAGAGTCGAGAAATAATAATCAACCTTAAACAAGCCCTTTGGAATAACAACCACCATAACCTACTGCACAAACATCAGTAACATGAATGAACCCATACCCAAGTGAAACGATTCACAGTTGCACAGGTGTTTCAAACCCAGTAAACCCCATAACAACAAATGACTAGGTATGGTGATAAGAATGCGTGGAGATGGCCAACCAATCTGGACCGAGTGAAAACCCTTCAACCAAGACCAATAAAGATGACAGAGAGCCTTCATGGCTTCTAACACTCAAAATGATCAATAAAATTGTGACTTCAAACATTATTGCAATGAAAACCACACCAACCATTCATTCCAGAAAAATATCACAAATTTACATAGTTTCCAGACTTATGGAAAGAACAAACTCATACATCACCGAGCCAATATCTATTTCAGAACCAGTGTGGGTTCATGGATGGCGAAAAGACATACCTGTAAGCATGAGAAATTTAAAAATGCGAGGTTGGCCGAGCAGTTCTTCCGCTGCTTGAAAATTAGAGCTTAACCACAACGATCACAATTGAACAATAGTCAAGCCAGGGTGATGACTAGTGGGAGGGTATGGAGTGATGTGCAGTAAATGCACACCGCCTCTTCCCCGACTCATTCAATTCCTTAGTACACGCCAACCAAACTTCCATTAATTCATTTAATTAAACCATGTATCGAAACCAAGATCCATTGTTTTCAAAAAGTGCCACCCTATGTCATATTAACCACTTCCAACCATACTATAGCACATATCACATGTATTTCCATATAACTCAATAAATCGTGTAGCCACTAACCCCACTAGCTAGGACTAACAACCGTCCTTTTAATTCCAATGCATATAGTGTAGCATATTAGTATAGTCTAGTTTCTTCTTTTTGTATTTTGTTTATCTTTCTTTTACCTCTTTTCAACTACTCTGATGTGTTGTTACTAACATGTCTATTGTGCAGGTGTCACGGTAATGAATCCAAGAACTAAAAGCAAGGGTAACAATGGACAACATAGGCCACCGTAACATGAAATTAGAGCCTAGAGCAACAAAAGAAACACATAACATGCCTTATCCATCATTCATTTGTCACAATTAGAACCAACACATACTAGGCATTATCCATCGCCAATAAAACCAAGTTTTCATCAATCACGTGGGACTTTGTAAGCAATGTCGAAAAACAACATAAACATGAAATAAGAACTAGATCTGATCTCCCAATCTAAAAGGGGTCCCACCTACTATTATTATATATCTTATTAGCTTATAATAATAGGCTTTAGCAATACTTTGTGGGAAAAAACCTTGTTTATGATTTTAATCATCAATGGGGCCCATTGTCCATGAAAATTATCTGCAAAATCCCCATCTATAGCATAATCATGACCATCAAGTTTAGTGCAGTAGAAATACCATCCTTCCTGATAAAAAATGATTTGGGTATCTTCGTAAGCCTCCATGACCTTGGGCCTTTCAGGTTCTTTCCTGTTCATGTGTCCACCCTTTTCCATAAGCATAACTACGACCATAAGACTAGACTCTTGGCTATAAAAAAATGATCTATATGCTATGCAATGAGAGTCAAGGATATTTTGTAGCTCTTCAAGGGCCATTTCAAATAAATTCGATGTTGTAGATAATGAACAAGGTGCCAATTTTTAAAACACATTGAATAAGACAATTGATCGATGTAACTTTCTGGACAACTGACAGTTACAAATGATGACACATCCCACTTCACATGCTATGACTGATGATGAATAATTTTCTAACATATTTTTCTTACTCATGATATTTGACATAGTATGATCCACATCTTCCATGAATCACCAAAGTGCTAAAAATGATCATGAATCTTGACATGTGGAAGTTCCTGTAGCACCCAAGCTGATTTGTCTTTTTCACTCTTGAGTGGATTAGACTTTGAATATACAAATCATGAAGTTAAATAATCACGATGCATAATTATGAGATGACTAATGGCTCAAATGAAAATACTTGAAACCATTTGATGTCATCAAGTAATCATTCGAACATGTGTCTAATTCCCTATGTCCCCCTCTCACAATATTAAGTCCATCTAATTCATTCACCCTAGAATTATTTTAAAACACCTTAAGTTAAGCTATTAAATATTTAACAAAATTCTAAAGACTTTAATAACTTATATAAAATTTTAAATACCAATTAGGAATGAATGAGGGATAAAACTAGGTAGAACATAGTAGGTGTTAACAATGGCTCCATGGGGGATGGATTTTTCCCTGTGAAACTCCAAGAAATTTGAGTAGACGTATGCATTATAATCCTTTGAGATTCAAACCATGCTTGTTTGCAAACTGTGTTGATCCAACTTCTGAGCTCTGAACAAACTTTATTAAAAAATATATCAAACTACAAAAGTAAAGACCATTTTTGAAAATTGAAAAAAACAAAGAAAGAAGTATGCTCCATTGGGCTATGGAATCTTTATTTCCTAACTACCACACCACACCGATATATACAATGGGAGTCGGTTCACCAACGATCTTAGTAAAATAATTTATTTAGAAAATGCCCATTTACCGGGCCACCAAAAACCTCTTCACCTTCCAAATTCTGCAATAGGAAAGTGTTGTTATCCAAAACTTTTTCAACCTTGAATGGACCTGCCCCAGGCTATCAAACTTCCCATGATGATCTTCCCTACAAGCATCCCATTTCAAAACTGAATCACAAGGTACAATATGCTTTGTTTTTTATTTTATGTCAAAAGTTTCCTTAATCATCTATTGATGTTAGTGTGCCTTCTCCAAAAGTTTGTCCCTTGCTTGATGTAGTTCCAAAATTTGAAAGATCCTTCTGATAGCATCATTTGGATCAGCCTCAATTTCATGAAGATACTTCACAACTGGCAATGCAAGTTGTATGGAGAAAAAAAATTCCATTCCATATACTAATTGAAATAGTGAAGTTCCAATTTCTCTTTTGGTGCTTACTCGGTCAACCCATAAGGCATATTTTAACTTTGGATCCCAAGCCCTCTTGTTGTCCTCCAAAATTTTCTTAATAATCCTGACCATACTTTTATTGGAATATTCCTCCAAAGCATTACCTTTTGGGTAATAGTCAGTGGAATGTCTGAGCTTGATACCATAGTTTTCACAAAATTTAATCATATTAGCAGACATAAAGACTGCAACATTATCTGTGATGATCGTATCATGACAATGAAACCTGGATAAAATATTTTCTTCCAGAAAATCCATGATCACTTTATCAGTTCCCTCCTTGTAGGCATGGCCTCTATCCATTTTGTAAAGTAGTTTGTTGTTGCCATAATCCATCTATGTTGGCCACTGGATGGAGGATGGATTTCACCAATGAAATCTAAATCCCACTGCTGAAAAGGTGCAACCACCTTAATAGGCTTGAGAGGTAAGGACTTGAGATTTTTCTTTCCTTCAAACCTTTGACATTTTTCACATGTCCTTACTTTGATATTGAAATAAACAAATAGATAAGGCCAATAATACCCATCCTTGAGTATATTGTATGCAGTGCTCTTCTAGAAGTGATGTCCTCCACACACTCCTTCATGAAACTGGGTCATGACATTTCCAGCTTCTTATTTATCAAGGCATATCAATAAGAATCTAGCATGGTCCCAACAAAATAAAATATGATTATTTACACAATACTTGAGAACTTGGAGTTTTAAGGATCTTACTTTGGATTTATCCATTCCTGGAGGAGCTTGGAAATTTTGCAGAAAATAGAGGATATATTTATACCATTCAGATTCAAAAATATTTTCATCTACCTAAGGGGTACAATCTTTTCGCTGTGAATTTCCTGAATTATTACACATGTAATCAACTCCCAAAATTTTTCAATTAGAGTCAGCTAATAGCTTAGCCAACCCCTGATCTTTGACTAGCTTTGTGGGATTGATATCCAAATCATACTCAAGTAACTTAGCTATCCATTTTATCCTCTTTCCATCGATGTTTGGCTAAGACAATATATATTTAATGGCATTGTGTTGGAACACATACAATTCTGAACTTTTGAGCTCTATATTTTTCACCTCATGAAAATAAAATTTTACCCGAAGAAAGTAGAAACTTGATGAATGACATTTTAGTTTTAAATCAAATTCGTCATTGATTAGTTAATAATAAGGCACACACAATATTTTCCATCGATGAGTTTTCCTTTTTTGATCGAATGATCCTAATAACCTCCAGAGTTCTAGAGCCGCCAGAATTTTAAAGAAGTAAATATCTAACGGTCTCTTTGGAGCTTCATGCTTAAGATGTTTCAATAAGTCTAAACAATAAAAATTTTGAAACTCCGAAACCCAAAGTTATCTTCTCGTGAATTTTCCTTAAACTTTTAAAGGTAAAAGTGGTAGGACACATGTACCTTTTGAGCCTTTCCTGAGGACACATGGCACCCCATTTCCTTGACACATCATCCAAACTGACATCATCTATACCACGTCACTATGGGAGATGATTCTTTGGGAATTTAAAAAAGAATGAATTCATGAATCACCGAAATATCAAAATACCAAAGTATTGAATGTTGAATAATCAAGTTAATCATGATTAAGATATAATTAATGACTCTGCAGTTTGGATTTCAAATGTTTCCCATGTATCATTTTCTAAAATTTTTGAAGTTCGAACTTCCGAAATACTTAAAATTAAATGCAATTAATTAATACTTAAAATCAATTATTTGATAATTAATTGCTTCGCAGTTTCGGGTTTCGGGAAGTTCCTCTTGAGATACATCAAAAGTCCCCAAATTCCAAACTCTCGAAACACTTGCAGTTAATGCACCATTTTAAACATGATTAATTAAGGTTTTAAATGAGATTATCCAGAGATTAACCTTTCACGAATTTGGGATTCAGGAGGTTGTCACTCTGTCACATCTAAAACCCTTGAATGGAAACCATTGAAATATTGATGGAATTTGTGATTGATTTAAGGATAATGATTCAAATGTGGATTACGTATCGCCAGGTAGACATCTCCATTAACATTAATAAATTATTCATTAGTGAAGTTATACGAAGATCAATGTCTTATTTGAGTAAAAGCACTTCAATTTCGAATTCAATTTCACCTTCCGCAATTAGCAAGTTTTATCAGTTTGAAAAACTCACATATTTTCTCTGCAATAGGTAACATCACTCTGTTTCCTTAGAGATAATGGCACCATAGAAAATGATGAAAAATATTGATGCGGCAGGTGAAGATTCAAACCCAAATGAAAAAAATATGTCTGACACCACTCCGCGAGCCATAGACACTGTTAAAACTTGGACACAGACTTTTGAGATTCTGGAACATGAAATCATCAACTATCCAGAGGATTCCAGTGAGAAAGAAGATAACTCTTTTACAACTAAGCTTAGACACATAGCGTAGTCAGATTTGCACAAGATAGTTTCACGACTAAGACTTATGCCTTATAATGACATGATAAACTAGGCCTTGGAACATGTTAATGTCTATACTAGGAGCATCGTCAACCATCAACTCTTTCTGACCAGAACATCTGCAAGTAATGTATAAAATTTCCCCTAATCCTAAATATACTTACAATTACACATACATTCTGGAATTCGAGCAAAAGGAATGTGTTCAATACGCCAGGAGTGGTCACGATATAATCAAGACCTGGTGGGGCCACCTAGATAAATTTAGGACCGATGTTCATGGTGTGTATGCCACAACATATTTGGATGCTCAAATGGTGTATGTAGCCATGATTCTCTTTCATCTGTTTGGAAATAATATACCCACTTTCTTGGTGGAATGGGTATCTGTCATGAACGAGGTAGCCAAGGGTTACACTTTCGATTGGGCCAAAATGTTGACAGATAAATTGGCCAAGGGAATAGTTGATTACAGAAAAGAAAAATCAAAGGGGAAACCCACCCCTTTTTACATTTTTTCATATGTGATGGACGCCATCTGCTTCATGAACCCTTTTCCATTGATGAACTAGAGTTGGACCCCAACTAGTGCCGAGCCCATCCATTTTTATCACTCCAAGTTGTGGGAGGAGAAAGCTAAACATTTATTTTATGAAATCTGCCACAATGTCGTAATACTTGTTCATATATCCTTGTATGGTCACCCAACTCCCTGTATTATAGACAAGATTATGGGAAACCTGGGCAAGCTCACATATTGGTTCATTGAGGAGAATTTCTCCAAAATTAGAGTTTTTGGTTGCTCAGTCCCTCCTCATGCTCTCCCATGATTTTTAACTGACAGGTTGGTGTGCAGAGATGTGGCATACCAGGGCATTACAAGAGGCATCAACAAGGAACTTAAGGAAACACATAAAAAGGTTTGGCTGACTTTTCCTATTCAGGTTGGCATGTTTTCATTATTTAATTTTGGTCACTCCAAAGTTGAGGCTGCGACCCTGGAGGATGTCAAATTGGTTGAAATCGAATTCAAGAGACATGATCCACATAAGATAGTGGAAAAACACGTAGAGCAGTTTAACATGAAGCAATATATGCATGAGAACTCCCCACATGATGAAATATTAAGGCGAGTTAAATCTTATGAGGAAGTTTAGGAAAGATTTTGAACCTTGCCCCAATATCAACAAGTTGGTTTTCTCAGCTTTCAAAGGCACAGAAGAAATAATATACCAAAGGTACTACAAGGAGATTCAATAATCACTCCCCCTTCACAGGGAGTTATGCCTATAGGTTTTGAATCAAGTCACTCTGGTAAGCACAAAGTTGAAGGAACCCCGAAGAGCTCGATGGTGTTAAAACAAGAATTAGAAGCATCATTGTCAGATCAATTAATCCCCCAGGCACTAGCTCAACTCAAATATTTCCTAAAGAAGGGACAATATGTGCCTCCTTCCACACCAACAACTCTTGTTGTCATCTCAAATACCAAAAAAAAACAACATTCTACAAAGATTTCTACTCCCATTACATCGCTAAGCCTTCTACAATCCAACTTTGAAAATCCTAATTCTGAAATTGTTTTTGTAAGTGATCTTAGCCCCATCTTTCTCGAAGAGATGCCTCCTTCAGATTTATTTTTTTAGTAAGAAACGTAAATCCATTGTTAAAAGAGAATCACACCAGAAAGATGGAGTGATAATTAAAAGGCAGAGAATGGTGTATGATGGGAATGACCGAGATGACCCAGAATTGGCAAAGGAGGTTGCAGGTTCGTTAGGTTCTTTTTCCATTGCCAATCAATGGTTTGTGGACAATTTGACCAAACAACCACAACAAACGTGCCTGTTGGTAGATCACTTACAAAATCAAATATATACTGCCGAGGAGACTATCAGGAACAGGATGAGTCAAGACTTTGAGCAAATCAGAGCTCATGATCAAAAACAAATTCAACACCTTCAGGCCAACCTTGAAGAGATCCATTAGATTTCACAAACCAACCAAGGTCTGGTCACTCGGCATGATGAATTGATAAAACAATTGCAAGCTATATTGGACCTGACCGAAGGTACCTTGATAGATATCTTGGCCTTCCAAGCTCAAGCGCTGGAAATAAATGAGAAGTTGGAATCTTCCTAGCAAGACCTTTATTTGAAGGTAGATTCCATCCAAAAGTGCTATCAAGAAGTAGACATTTCTATAAAGGACATTTATGTCAAGGACAAAGAGGCTCGTTCAGCCCATTCTAAGTTTCAGGAAGTCCTCATATTGATGCAATAAGATAGTGCCCCTGATTTCCCTTTTCTTTCTCATTCTGAACAATTGAAAGGTGAGATGGCTCTAAAGATCTTGGAAACAAATCTAGAAGAAAAAAAAA